>JAQZBX010036386.1:0-11497 GCA_029593785.1 Cabassous unicinctus
TTTAGATATTAGACAGCTTTCAAAATTTTATTTAAAACTTGAAGACTGGCAACTAAGTCATGAAGAGAATTAACCCAAGTACCTACATGCAGCCGCCAATTTTGAAATCTTAAGAGTTTGCAGGTAAGACATATGTCTCCTGTGAGGCAGGCAACACAGGGGAGCAGATGGCTCACTCACCTATGTATAAGTTTTTATCCAAAAAAACAGCCCTCCAAGCCAGTCATGCCTCAAGGAAGGCGCCACCATATTTTATCCTTCCCTCTTGATTCCACATGGGTTACAACTTACTGAATACCATGTTGCTTCCAACACAGTCAACAACTTGTCAATGTAATAAAATCAGAAGAATTAACATAACTCAGATTATGGGATAGCTTTTTCTTGTCACTGTGGTAGGGGCAATTGCCTCAAATTTGCATCATGCCGGGTTTATACAACTTAGAATTTCTTAATAGCTGGCATTCTGCATTTTATGTCAGCAGGTGGTGACAAAATGACAATCTCAGAGTTGTTGCCCCAAACACTGGTAAAATTGCCTCTACTTTCTTGTTCTTAAAGTCCAGCTACTACTTCACAGCTTGTGTTTCTTTAAAACTCTCCATAGCTCCTTAAAGTACCAGTGTGTTGAAACTCAAACTCAACCTCTGGCAGCTTCAGATCAGCTGCATTCACTACACGAATTATTCTCCAGGTATGAGGGTCAAAGTAATGTATTCATATGACCACCTTGAGTTAGACTGATGACCTTCAAAAAAACTTTGGCACCTTCATTTGACCTTCTGACTGACTAGTGTCTGCCTGAGAGTAAAGCCTGAGAAGGCCTTAGGACACCAACAGCTCTGAGTTCCTTAAAGGAAGTTATTTTGTATTCTACAGAACAGGAGTCTTACGCATTGCATCCTCCAAGCAAGACTGTCCACAAAATGTCATTAATGGATTCTAACTTAACAGAATTTGGGTGGAAGAGAATAAACACAAAAGAATAATGAACATCTGTTTTAAACGGCAAACTTATACCATAAACACTGACCTTAAAAACTATACTTTCCTCTATAAGGTTATTGAGTATAAACACCTCGAAATTACTGGCATTCCTATAATCTTGCTCTTTCCAGAAAAGTGAAAGGAGAGAGAAAAGAGAAATTACCAGCTATAATGACAAGACAATCTGCTCTTCCCCAGAACGCCTCCCCCAAACGCAGACCCATTTTTAGCAAAACTAAAGATGTAGCAAGAGCTGGACATCAAGTGTGACACTCTAGCATTCTGGTGCACTCTTGATTATTCCAAATGTCACCCAAAAGCAAAGAGGTAGCTTTGAAAACTATGTGTTTGGTATGCATAGATACCTGTCCCTACGTGCATTTATCACATGTACCTACCTCTTGAATGTTAAAAAATTTAAAACCCAGAGATTTCTTATCAGACTGCTTGCAATAATAAAAAAAAATGTGCCAAAATATGCATAACAGAGGAAGAAAATATGTCAAAATGTTTATAATTGTAGGTGAAGAGTGATTTAAAAAAAAACACCTCTATTTACAGTCAATTTAAAAAACAAAGGTCTTTAATATGTCTATATTATTTTAAATGGGGGGTATGAAGTGTGCTGGTTTTAAAGATTTTTTTTTAGTCACAGTATTTTAGCTCGTTAAAAACTTTAGTCTAATGCAATCTTTTCACAAATAAAGAGTGTGTCTCAGACAGGGAAATGATTCTCCCAGTTGAGCCAGGACAAGAAATAATGTCTCCCAAGACCTGGTCCTGTTTGCTTTCCACTTTACTGCACTGCATTGTTTGCCTACAAACTGATATAAAGCAAAGGTTCCTTAAAAACCTCTACCTTCTCAAGCCACTCAGCACAGACTGTCAACTCAAACTTTTAAGTTTTGGTCAGCCTGACCTGCCAGGTCCACCTGAAAACAGAGTATCAATAAGAAGTTTTCAGTTGACTTTTTGTCTGTTTTAAGCAAATAATCTTTCTTATTGTGATAACCACAGGTTGTGAAATTTCTATCAGAAATGCCCAGATTTGAACAGGCTAAGAAAAGGTCAATAGATAAAAGGTAGGACGTTGATGGTCAAAGTACTTTGGATACTCCTGCACCCATAAAAAAAAAGGCCTTAGAGGGGTAACTCGGAGAGCACTTTTTAAATGGTCACTCTCAAGCTCCATCACCTTGAAATTGGGTGGAGTGGGGAGGGGTTTTGCAACCCCTAACATAACACTGATTAGCGGGAGCGTCTCTCTCTCTCTAGATTCTTGTCCCCACGTTCATTCAAGTTGTCTACCACCCCTCTTCGTCTACGCTGCAAGGTGATGGATAAAAGCTTTGCTCCCTCATTTCAAAACATACCAGTGTTCCTTAAATCAACGACTCCCATCACGCCTACGTGCAGCGACTTCAGGCACTCCTCCCGAGACACCGCGAGAATTTCTACGTATGGCAACCGGCTTTGGATGTTGCCTTTGACCCTCTTGCACGCGCTCGTGCGGGAGTCCCCATAACGCCGCCGGTTCGGATGCTTCCACGCGCGATCCGAGCACGCCTCAAACCCTGCCACCCACCGGAGCAAGAGGGATGCCCGTTGCCGGGAGACCACTGTCACCTGCCCCACAGCATCGTCTTGGCTCCGAAGGTCGGCGTCAAGCCTCCCGGCGGGGCTGGTCCCCGCAGCCACACGAACAAGGGGGCCGATCCCGCGGCGCGCGCCACCCAGACCCCGCCGCGCACCGGCCCCGCGCCCACGCCAAGCGCGCGGCCCGGCATCCGCGGCTCAGGCACAGGAAGCCGCCGCGGCGGAGAGAAGCAGAGCCGCAGAGGAGGGGCCGGAAAAGCAGAACATCCCCGGGAGCCGAGGAACGGTTCACGCGCCTTCCACGACACTGACGGGCGAGGCAGCCCCGAGCCCGCAGCAACGCCGCGACCGGGAAGGAGGCAGCTCCGCGCGGTGGGCGCACTCACCTCCCCCGCGGGCCGAGCTTCTCCGCCGCCGGCTGTCACCTCAGCCCACCGCCTGCCCAGCTCCTGCCGGATGCTATTTAAGGTGCCGCCGCCACCGAAGCTGCCGGCTGGCTGCGCCCCAGCGGCTGCCGTCGCTGAGGGAGGGCGCTGCGAGTGCGCGTGCCGCGCCCGCCTGGCTCCGCCCCGTCGGCCCCGCCCCCACAGGCCCCGCCCCCGCGGCGAGCCCGCCCCCGGGCCTGGGCATCCCGGGACGCGGCTGCTGGCCGGCGGGTCCCGGGAGGCGGCGAGCAGAAGCAGTGAGGGCAGCCCCGGCTGCCCTCGCCTTCATGCCGAGTCTGAGATAGGGCAAAGGGTAAATTTTAGTGCCTGCAAATGAAAAGCTCCGGAAGCCGGCGGGCCTGCGGTGCCGTAGGGGGCGGGAGACACCCTTTCGCCTCTTGCACCCTCAACCACGTGCCCCGGTGACTTTCTGGCGGGCACGGAGTGCTGCTGGGTGGGATCCTCGTGGCCAGAGGGCTATTTTTTTTCCATTTTTCTTTGGCATCGCGACCCCTTTTTAAACCTGATTTCACCACGGTCCCTGCACAGGGTTTCCTCACGGTCTCTGGCTTGAAGACTCTTGGCTGGACTTCCGCAAGGCACTGTAGACAGATCAGGTCCGGGTATGTTTGAGCAGATTGCAGACACGACATTGCTCAAGGGCAATATTCACCTGCCAATTTCTCGGTGCATGTCACCCTGCTCAGCCCCGGCTGTGCAATTTTTAGGGGTTCCGCAGCCATGCGATGCCCATTTGCGCAAATTTTTCAGGTTTGCATCCCAAATGTTATTTTTCCTCTTAGCACTTCAAGCCTCATAACGTGGGTACTGTCGATATTCTCCCTTTTCAGATGAGGAAACTGAGGCACAGAGAGAGTAAATGCTAGTGAGGGCAAAACTACACATGGAGTTCAAGCAGTCTGCCTCCAGAGCATGCGCATAGGCGGTGCTTTTTACCACCGTCAAACTGAGCATGTGCGGCACATTCAAGGCCCCCAACTCAAGTTGAGTCCGGCAAGTATTATCATAAGGACTTTACGTGGGCTTCTCTAACTTTTCCAGAACATCGTAACATGGCATCAGCAATCGCGGGGCAGCATGGTACAGAGGTGGGGAGGGCCGCCCACACTTCGGCAGCCCCTGTGACAGTTCAGTTCTAGATCCCCCTGCTAGCTTTGCTCTGCCATTTAAAAAAAAACACACTAATGAACTCCACTTTCATATTTGTTTTCCATTTGGCTAATCCTTTGTTTCCCTGCTCAGGTCTCTTTCTCCGCACCCATAATTTCATCATTTTATCCTCTCCTTTTTTCTTATTACTTCTCCAACCAGTCTTTCAGCCTCAGTACCTCCTCAGGCACTCTCCAAGTTCAGTGTACAGTTGTCACTGGCTATCTCAGCTTATCCTCTCCTCCTCCAAGACACACTTCTCTTAGCTTGGGCTCCTGTCCTGGCTTCTAGCCCTTAATGCAGGTGATTTGCACCTTTAAAGTAGCACTACACAGTCAGGAATCAGAGCTGGGATGCTACTGTCTCTGGCCGAAGTGGCTGTGTGACATTGGGAAGTAGCTTTACTGCCCAGAACCTCACGCCTCCCTTCTGGAACTAAGGGGCTGAACTAAATAATCTCTCAGGTCCCTTTCAGTACTAACAGGTTTTTTTTGTGGGTTTTGTTTGTTGAAGACTTTTCTCCTTGTCATTTCACGTTGTTTCACAATTTATGTTATTGGGCCATGAGATGGAAACTCAAATGGGAGGTAATTTTGCATAACAGTTAAGAACACATAGATTTCAGGATTGGGCAAATCTTATTAAGCCCCGTTTCATTCTCTGTAAGATAGGAATAATGATATCTACCCTAGAAGGATGTGGTAAAGACTGACAACCCACAGCTTTGGTTTTCTGATTAAATGATGTTTCCAGACTCCATAGCTGAGGGTTCCATTTAGTGACTAAGAGAGAGGGAGAAACAAATCTTAATCCCCTTTACTACTTTCTTTTTTTCCAAACATCTCTCTAGCCAAATGAGCAAGATTCAGTTGTATGTTTCAGTGGAGCGAATTTCCTAATGGAAGCTTGGGTCTCTTTTCAGTTCATTTTGGCCTTATTAAAATTTTGTGCCTAATTCTGGCTAGAGCAAAATCTACATCTAGGGAAGCAGATGTGGCTCAATTGGTTGGGCTCCCGTTTACCATATGGGAGGGCCCTGGGTTCGATTCCCAGGGCCTCCTAGTAAAGGCAAGGTGGCCCGTGTGGTGCGGTGAGCTGGCACAACAAGATGGCGCAACAAAGGGAGACAAGTAGACACAGAAAAACGCACAGCAAATGGACACAGCGAGCACAAGCAGCAAGGGAGGGATAAATAAAAAATAAACCTTAAAAAAAAAAATCTACATCTATCCAAAACTGATTAATTAATCTTCTAGAGAAGCTAAAGAGAGTCAAAATCCTTTTTGGGACAAACTGATTGGTAGGTTGACAACGGCCTTGTCTCAAAAGCTTCCACTGGTGCACCTGCTTCTTGCCAACTGCAAACTTGTGATTATTATTCATCTTCTATATCTATTGATTTTGAGTGTGGTCATCTGATGGTTAGCCACATCAATTAATAACAACCAGTGTGCTTTAATTCCAGTCCTTGGTAATTGGATGGTTAAAGAAAGGGTTGGCATCAGAGGCTGCATGTCGCTTAGTCTGTTTTGATGTTGCATCTACATTGGGCATATATCTGTCTCCTCCATGAAATGTATGTGCCTGCAGAGCAGACACTGTGTCCCATTAATCTTCAAAGACCCTCCCACCCTGCCCCACTCGCCTGCAAGTTCTAACATTGTATTTGCACATAGCATAATAGGTACTCAATTGTTGATTTGAGGACGTTTCTCTAACTACTCACATGTAAACACTGGCAACCAAGAGTGGATCCAGATTTTGTGGAGCCTGAAGTTAGTACACTTCAGAGGACCTCTTTAAGAAAAGTAAAATACAAACTTGGATACGAAAGTGAATGTTTCTTGAGAATGGAAATAAAAATCATGGCAAAATACAAATTTAGGAAATTTGTAACCCCAGAAAATAACAATTTTTATTAATTCTTTTTTCTATCCCTGTAATGAATTTTTTCCCTCCTTTTTGGGTTGCATAGCCATTAATTGCTTCATGACTTTTTAAAAACTAAGCTATTTTTGAAACTGTTTTAGATTTAAAGAAAAATTGCAGAGTTCCCGTAAACGTATGTAGCCAGATTCCCCTATTACTAAGATCTTACATGAATTAGTATGGTACATTTATTATAATTAATGAACCAATATTGATATATTATTGTAACTAAAGTCCATACTTTATGCAGATTTCCTTAATTTTTACCAAATGGCTTATTTCTTTCCCAGTAACCAATCCAAAACACCACATTATATTTAATCATGTCTCCTTGGGCTCCTCTTGACTGACAGTTTCTGGCACTTTCCTTCTTTTTGATAACTTTGACAGTTTTGAGGAAGACTGGTCAGATATTTTGTAAAATGCCCCCCTGTTAGTATTTGGCTGATGTTTTTCTTATTATTAGACTGGTGTCATGGGTTGTTGGGAGGAAGACCATTTTTACATTATAATTTTTTATATAGAGACTAGAAATAAAAATTCAATCTTTCTTTGAAAATGGTTGATTGAAAATTTTAATTGATAGTTTTGACAAGATGTTGATGAGAACCAAATCCTCTGCTTTCAATTTCAAACCAGTGCTGACTGGAAAATTTTTCAGTAGTCTAGCTTCTGGATGTGTACATTTTAAACCTCGTTCCTTTTCCACTGCCCATATGTTTCCCCATGCCTTAGAACATGCTGATAGGGAGTTATAACCTCTGTCCCTGAATCTTCCTGCCAAGACGCTTGGATGAGCTGGCCGAGAGGGTGAAGGAGTAGTCCTGAAAGCATTTCTGCATTGTGAAGGCACTACACATGCAAGTTACTGCAGACCATAAACATGTATCCCCCTAAATTCATATAAATGTATCCTCAACTCCAGTTCCTCTTAGCTGGATTTCAAAAACAACCTTGGCTACTTCAACACCACCAAGGAAGTGGGTTGTTAACAGAGGGAACTTAGAGTAGAGAGTAGCAATAGTGTTAACTGATTGCAGTTAAATTATCTTACTTTTGCAAAATTTGCAGAAACATTTTAACTATGTGAACACATTGCTAGGGTCCATCCTAAGTCCTTATGAGGACCCTCTATAAGTGAGAAAATTAAGCTATGTTAGTTTCACAGTAAATCATGCCCCCTATCCTGTGGCAGTAATTTTTGCAGCATTATTGTGATTCTATTCAAATTTTCTAGTACAACTCCTTTGGGCTTCCAGCAGTATGGAAGAAGAGACATTTTCACCAAATTGACACTTGTCTGAGATAATGTGTGTTTTCCATAACTACTAATAATTATCACATGGTCTTCAATGGCCCTAAGTAAGTCAGAGTCCCCCTTTCTTCCACACCCCTTTTATATTTTAATGCACTTGATCCATTGGCTTAATAAACTGTATGAGGAACAGCTAGTCTACAGCTGCCTAGGTAGTAACTGCCAGAGGTGACCCTTTCTGGGTCAGAATCCACCAGCTCCCCTAAACTAACTCCTCATGCCTTTTTCTGGCTCTGTAGTTCTTTCTGCCCCAACACAGAGTTGCCTGGATGAGACCTGGGCTTCCAGGCCTCAGCCTCCATACTGTTTTCTGTCTCTTGGGGTGGCAGGAGGATTTTATTTAATAAATGTCAAAAAGAAATTATGTCTCCTATCCTTCCAACCCAAACTGGCTCCTCATTGCTAACCGGTAAAATGCAAACGCTTTCCCAGGAGGCTAAGGCACCCTTCCTGATCTGTCCCTGATTTTCTTACCTACCAGCTCATCCACCATTCCCCTCTCCAGCTAGATGGAACTACCTGCAGGTTTAGAGCAATGAGTCTGGAGTCAGACAGCTTGGATTCACATTCCACCACTTACTGGTTACAGACCTATGGCAAGTAACCCTCTAACCATCAACCAAGAAAATATATTACCATATTGCATCAAATCTAAGTCCCAATCTATTGTAAGATGTGCCATTATTTTTTCTATCTATGAGAAAGAAAAAACTGCTGCCCATTATAATTGCAAGACGTCATCACTTATAAGATATACCCTATATCAATTAGTTTTTGCTATATAACAAAACACCCTAAAATGTAGTAGCTTAAAACAACAATCATTTATTAGCTCATGATTCTTTGGATGGGTTCTGCTGAATGGTTCATCTTCCGGGCACTCTCCTGCAGCTACAGTCAGCTAGTGGATGAGCTGGGGCCGGATGGTCTACTCTAGGATGTTCTCACTCACGTGTATTATGGTCGGCAGGCCTTATTCTGGGGTCCCTCAGTTCTCCACGTGACCGTTCCAGCAAACTAGTTCAAGAGTGTTCAAATGGTGATCTCAGGGTCCCAAGTGCAGCAAAGGGGACAAGCCCCAGTGTGCAATTCTTTTCAAACCTCTGCTTGCATCACATTTGCTGCTGTTTCATTGGCCAAAGTCAGCCACATGGCTGAGTCAAGAATCAGCCTGGGAGAGGACTACTGAAGAGCATGGATGCAAGAAGGGGAATTATGGTGGTCATTTTGCTAACAATCTACCAAACATCCTGATTTCAGAGTGTTAAAATCTGAAATATTATGCATCTGCAAATACATAAAATACAGTGATAGTGCTTCCCTCAAAGGGCTGTTCTGTGAGGTGGTCTGCAAAGCACATTGTATAGTGCTTGGTCCCTACAGAGTGCTCGTCAATGCTATTACCGTTGTTACTTCTTTTTGGAAAGCTGTTCTATCTATAATTTCTTTTACCTGAAACCTGGTAAATTCTTATTTATCCTCCAAAGCCCAACTCAGACATCACTTTCTCCAGGATACACATGCAAATTTTGTTGCTTCCAGAGCTGGGCTCCCCTGTATTTCAGGCACCTTGCCTTTCCATGATGTTATTGCTGTGCTTATAGGCCTGTGGGCTTGGCTTTGAGCTCCTCAACAGCAGACACTCTGTACCTAGACACCCTCTCCTCCCATGACAATACAATGTCTAGCATTGATACATGTTTGTTTAATTGAACTGGTATGTCACTTCCAATAGAATCACTTCTCATTCCTCTAGGCATAATATTTCTTTTCTCTGGGGATGCTCCCATAATGCTTTATAATATTTCTAGTATAGAAACTGCCATATTGAATTGTAATTACTTATTTGTGTAACACACTGTGAAGCTTTTGTGGACCTCAGGAAATCATGTCCTTGGGATTAATCCATCCCTGTGCATGTAAACCTATTGTAGGCGGGACCTTTTGATTAAATTACTTCAGTTAAGGGCCTTTGATTAGATTGCATGTCCCAGAGTGGGTCTTAATCCTCTTTGACTTGAGTCCTTTATAAGTGCAGGAATAAAAAGCCACAGATACAGGAGAAAAAGCTGCAGAGACAGAGAGGAACTCAGAAGCTGAGATAGAAGTTCCTGGGAGCCAGAAGCTGAAATCAACAGAACATGGAAGGTGAGCGGAAGCCACTGTAACCAGAAGCTGAAAGCAATGAGGCTCAGAGGAGAGGGGAGAGATGAGCGGATACTACCATATGCCTGATCTGATGATGCTGCCATATACCTGATCGCCCGCAGCTGCAGCTTGGGGAGAAAGCATCTCTGATGATGCCTCAATTTGGACACTTTCACAGCCTCAGAACATAAGCTCATATGTTAATAGATTCCCATCGTGAAAACCAACCCATTTCTGCTATATTGCTTTGGCAGCATTTAGCAAATCAAAATACATACACACACATAGAATGTGCCTTATTCAACTTTATATTACACAGAGCTCCTGACACCATGCCTGGTGGTAGCAGTGAATACTTCATAAATATCTGTTAAGTGAATAAATCAGCATTTCAAATCTCTGTTTCTCTTACACTCAGAAAGGCCTGTGGCCTGAAAATTCAATTTAGTATTCAATTAGTCAATAATTGTTTCTTATTCCAGTCCTAGAGTCTGCACTCCATTGGTTTTCCTCTCCTTATTAGGCATAATATTACCAAGTGCTCAAGAGAGAGTAATTGCAGGCCCCATCTTTGTCCCTGTGGCCTCTCTGACACTCCCCCCCGCCACACACACACACCCAGCAGTGTTTTAAGTTTCCCAAAGGAGTAGAATCTGTCTATAAATATCATGGGGTTGTGGGGTGGGTGGGACTTGGACCAGTACTCAAACAGCTTGGAGCAATGTTGAAACTGGGTGACTGGGACAATGTGCAGTCTTCCTCCCCTTCTGCTTTGGCCTCCTTCTCTTCTCCATTATACTCAGGGCTCCTCCCAGCACCCACATGTGACCATTTGCCCACATCTTAGCCTTTTGGAGGCCATGGACTACCTTGGAAATCTGATGAAGGAAATCGATCCTCACCTCATAAACATTGCACATATGTTTTCTATGGGTTGCCTAGGGTCCCTAGGCTAGGATCCCCTGGTAGAGTGAAAGGAGTACTAGATTTGGAGCTATACAGTTTTATATAAAACTTTATAAAGTTCAAGGTCTAATTCTGCCTCTTACTAGTTGTTGCTAATCTCTCTGAATCTCAGTTTTCACATCTTGTGTGTACACCTGCCCATGCAGGTGGTACAGAGTTGCATCTGATAAAAGAACTCACAGTGTGATGACCTAGTGCCTATCTGATCCTAGAATACAGTCTATCCTAAAATTTTTAGCACAAAATGTTTTACCTAATTAACACACCAAAAAGATGGTATTCTCGATGCCATGTAATCAGTTTGACCCTTGTCTGGGACCCACCAATCTCTGTGGAAATACATTCTCATCTGTCACCCTGTTAAATTCAAAGCCAAGAGTCTCCATCAGAGATATTCTTATGTAGTCAGAATGGAGTGAGAGGTCTTTGGCCTAAATACATTGAATACTGGGCTTTTGAAATTAGTTCAATATGTTAAATGTCAGTGTTCTCATGAGCTGAATAAAATTGATTATAATATTGCACTCTGCACAGCTATAGGTTATTAAAAGGTGTTTGGGGGGACTAATTGTTGTATTCTTGCTAAAATATATATATATATTTAAAAATAGCTGACAGGCTGTTCTTCAACATAGTTCTCCACTTAAAATGCAGGCAGCTCACATATATGTGGATTCTGATTATTTGGACTCACTATTCAAAACATTTGAGGGTCTGCTCTTGTGGTCTCTTCAAGTCAATCAGTCTGCTAGAATGTACTAAGCTCCCAGTTTACCAACCACCTAGCTTTTTGATAATAATCTGAGAGGTTACTGAAGACTTAAATAATTGTAATTTTCTGAAATCTCCAAATTCTGAGTGTCATTCCTACTGAAGTTGTCCATGCCATCAAAGTTCCATAATTTGCATGTTAAGTGGGAAAAAAAAAGTAAAAGAAAAAGCACATATCAATGCGGAGGGG
>JAQZBX010036386.1:11597-24296 GCA_029593785.1 Cabassous unicinctus
CAAACATACATGCTCAAAACCATTACACTACTACTTCTGTGAGAGTCTGAGAGGGATAGTACACTTTCCCAATGAATTGAATGAATGTCAAAGAATTGGCTTCTTGGTTGTAAACAACAGAAACCAACTGTGACTATTTTAAGTGGATCCAGAATTCCCTGGAAGGCAAATTGGAAATCTGGTACAAGGGCCAAGAAGTAGGAAGACCCAAAGCCATCTTTTAACAACAGTCTAGTCAGAATGCTGCCACCAGAGCTACAATACCTGCCACAGTGTTGGACACAACCGCACTCTGCAGCTGCTGCCACGAGTGAATTCCAACCCTCCTTTGTCTCTGTTCCAATCTCTCCAGAGTCAGAATTCTAGGCAAGAGCTAGAAAGTTAAGCATAGAATTACCATATGACCCGACAATCCTACCTCTAGGTATATACCCTAAAGAGCTGAAAGTAGGAAATCGAACAGATACTTGCACATTGATGTTAATGGAAGCATTATTCACAATTGCCGAAAGAAGGAAACAACTCAAGTTCCTATCAATGGATGAATTAATAAACAAAATGTGGTATATACATACAATGGAATATTATTCAGCTATAAAAAGGAATGGAGTTTTGATACATGCTGCAACATTGATAAACTTTGAAGACTTATGCACAAAAAAGAACAAATTTTGTATGATCTCACTTATATGAAATAAATAGAATATGCAAAATCCTGGAGTCAGAAATTAGAACACAGTTTATCAGGAGCAAGTCTGGGAGTGGGGATTGGGGAGTTAAAGCTTAATTGATAAAAGAGTTTCTTTTTTAGGGTGATGGAAGAGTTTTGATAATGGGGGTAATATGTGGGAACTCTGTACTTTCTACATGATTTTCCATAAACCTAAAACTTCTCTAAAAAATAAAAAAGTGAAAAAATAAATAAAATAAATAAAAAATTCTAGGCAGGACCTTCTGGTTGCCAGGCTTTATTTTTATGCCAGAAAGAAGATCTCTCTGCTTTATTGTCTATAGTTGAAGACAGGGTAGTGTGACCCCCTAAATAGTTAGGGGGTTGAATAGTGAATAGTAAAAAGTGACAAATATCTGCACATTCTATACCACTAAGGAGGGGGGCAAATTGGCTATAACCTATTCAATGATAGAGGCAAGTGCTAGAATTAGAATTAGTGTAGAGGATGAGAACTAGTTGTTTCTTGAGGACTTGGGGTGAAAGAATAATGGTAGACTTCACAGTGGAGGAGACCCTTAAACAAAGTTTTGAAGGATGAATGGGTAAGAATCACCAAGCGGACAGTAATACGTTCAGGCAGAAAGGACAGCAGGTATAGTGGCCTAGATGTATGAGACAGCATAGGGTGTGAAGTTTGAGGAGTAGAAAAAGGAAATGGGGAAGAAGTGCAGCTTTTCTCAGCCAGCCTAGATGATTGGCCTGGGTAATGGAGAGGCGTTGAATAGTAATAAATAGGGTGAGACACATTCGCATTTTAGAAAGATGGCTCTGATCCCTAAAAAGAGGGTGGATGGCAGACACTGGAGTGGGCTGGGGTGAGCCTGGAGTAGGCCTGGGAATATCAAGTTTCTAGTTCTGGCTCTTTCATGAACTAACTGTGTGATTTGGCCTCCAGTGTGGGCTTTACCTGTCTGGGCCTCATTAGTTTTATCTCTAAAATGCTTTGGTTGGGTAAGCTAATTCTAACATGGTCCATGCTACCTTTAAAGTTCTAGGACTTCATTACTTTAAAGGTAGGTTAGAGTCTGACTATAAAAGATCTTAAATTCCAGTATTTGAACTACTTGTCTATTCAATCAAAAATATTTGTTGAGTACTATGGAGTCTTAGAGCTATGAACCCCCGAGAAAACATATTCTTAAACTTAGTCCATTCTTATGCGTGGGATCTCTTGTAAATAGGGCCTTTTGATGAGGTTATTTCAGTTAAGATGTGGCCAGCTGAATCAAGATGGGTCTTAATCCTATCACTGAAGGCTTTATAGGGATGGTTACAGAGAGAGAGAAAGAGAGAAAGCCAGGGGAACAGTCAGAAGCTGAAAATCAATGGAACACAGAAAAAGGAGGAGAAGCCAGGAGAGGCTGTCATGTGCATTGCCATGTGACAGAAAAGCCAGGAAAAAAGTAATGCTGGCAGCCGGCCCCAGAATGTCACACTCTGCTTAGAGAAACATCACCTTGATTACACCTTGATTTGGATTTTCTCTTAGCTTCAAAACCATGAGCCAATAAATCCCCATTGTTTAAGTCAACCCATTGCATGGTATTTATTTTGCAGCCAGGAAATTAAAAACAAATGCTTTTAATGTGTCAAGCACTGTTCCAGGCTTCAGGGTTGCAGCAGTGTGAACAATGAAAGCTCTCACCCCTAATTTCCTCATATATTGTCTTTCCCTGACGTAATGAAAATAGATGCCTCAAATAGCACATTTCTGTTTGTAGATCAATCAAACCATATTGCAAAGCACTCTACCAACTAGACATTGTGGGAGGATCTCCCTCAAAGTGTTTATATTTATATTTAATCATGAAGATAAAACCCACACATATGAAAAGGTAACTGCCTTTTTAAAAATAGTACAGTAGAGGATAGGAACCAAATGAGTGATGTGTAGAGAGTAAATGATATATAAGTTCAGAAAAGTACTGAGGAGGGAGGGCTTTGAATTGGTCCTTGAGTGATGAGTAGGATTCAGAAGATGAAAATGAGTGGAGGAGAAATTCCAAGTTGGGGAAATGAGAGCAAAGCTCTGTTTGAAAGATGGTAAAGTCTTAAGAGTCCTACAGAAGAGTTCAAATATGAGTAGCATGTAGACTGACATAAATATCTGTTGTGTGGATAGGTTAAAAAATGAATTAAAAAACCTTAGGGAGCCGTGGCAGATTCTTATTTAGGACAATAATATAAAGGAACTGGTGCTTCTTGAAAATTAACCTGGCAGAAATTAGTATGGTGGATTGAGTAGAGAAGAGTGAAGAGAGAGAGGACCATCTCCCAGGAAACTTGTGGTCCCATTGAGAGTGCAGTTATATGGATCTGAAACTTATGTTTCAATAAGCCTAGGAAACATTTGAAGGAATACACCAGAGTTGGTGATAGATATGAGCAATGAAGTAGAGGGAAGAGTCAAAGTGGACAAAAAGAACTAGAAGGATGGTGGTGGGTTCATGGGAGCCTCTTGAGTTATAAAGGATTGATTCATCTATGAATAGAAATGTACTATTTGAGGCATCTACTTCCCTATGTTTAAGGATTGTCCAAGGAGAAGGTGTAATGTAGGGGCAGGTGGAGGGAGGTGTGAAGATGTAGAGCCTTCAGTCTAATTGCCAAGATGCACGTCAGAGGTGCCTATTCTCCTGTCATGGACAGGATCAGGCAAATGTTGCACGTGGAAAGTTCAGGTTCCTCATGCTCCCTCTTTCTTGAAGCTAAGTTAATTTTTCCTTCATATTTGTGGCAATAGAAGCTCATTAAATAACCAAACCACTATAGTGCTTATGGTTTAGTTCTGTACATATTTGATTTCTCCCTTGTTTTATTTATGATCCTACAGATAAAATCTGTTTTTTTCTATTTTGTATGTTCTAAGTGGAGGACAAGGGTTCTTCTTCACTTTCTTCTCAGCTGGGGAATATCCTTGGTGAGGTCCTAGGAAGTTTGCAGGAAGAGCACCAGGCTGGAGGATGATGCTTGCTGAGCTACCTTACCAACCCCCATCCAGGGGAAGGTCATACAGCTAATAAATGGCATAGTCAAAGCCTAAACCTGGCTGTCTCTAGATCCCACATCTGTGAAAAGCTTTATAAATAGGGTAGATTTCTATCTGGACCAACCTAAATGAAGACTTGCCTGAAGGTAGGTGTATATTTAGATGACTGACCACAGCTGTTTCCATCCCATGGTTAGTGTGCTCTGTCAAAGCACATTTGTTAAACATAGATAAAAGCCATCTTATAGTAAAGTCCATCAGGCATTGGTTTTCCGTCCTTGTCAGAAGGGTAAAATTGGCTCACAGACTTTCTGATGGCAGTGGCAGCAACACCTGGGCCAGTTAGAAGCAATAGAGCAGGTGAGAGATGAAGACAGTTGGCACCAAGGTAGTGGCAGTGATGGTGGAGAAAGTGGATGTAATCTGGAATATACTTTTCAGTAGAACCAATAGGACATATTTATTGGATGGGGTTGAGTGGTGGTGATAATGGGGAAGGAAAGTAGGATGTTAGAGAATTCAAGAATGACTTCCAGGTTTTTGACCTGAAAACATAGGTGGATTATGGTGCCAATTACTGTGAGACTTGGGCAGGAACTACTTTGGGGAGGAAAATAAAGAATTCTGCTTTGGAGACGTTAGGTTTGAGATGCCTATTAGCCATCCAAGTGGAGTTGTCAGGTAGGCAGTCATATACAGTCAGGAAGTCAGGGGAGTTCAGGGCTGCAGATTCAAATTTCAGTGATATGCTTTTTTTTTGCAAATCCCCAACCTCTCTCTCAGATGTGAGCTTAAGGTAAGGAGAGGGTAAAACCACTTCTTGGCTTCTGATAATGAACAGCTTATGTTCATTTGCTCATTCATCTTTTCATTCACTCCTTAAGTACTTATTGAGTTCTTTTCAGTGCTAGGTACTGTGCTAAATTCTAGGAGTACAATGGCGGCACATGAACAAATACCAATACAGTTACTGCCCTGACTGAGCTTGTAATCTAGAACTGGCCTGTCCAATATAATGTGAGTCTAATTTGTACATTTAAATTTTCTAGTAGACTAATAAAAAAAGAAAAACAGGCAAAGTTTATCTTCATAATATGTTTTATTTAACCAATATATCAAAAAATAGTATCACGTGTAACCAATTGTGGCAGTTTGAGATTATTTATGAATTCCAAAAAGAGATTATGTTTGTAAACTGGTCTGTTCCTCTGGGCATGTTAACCTTTTGATTGTATTAGATTCAGCTGAGACATCTGATTAAATTACATTAAGATTAGGGCTTTGATTCAACCACGTCATTAGAGTGCAACTCAGCATTGAGTCCCAGCCCCTTGGTGGGCTGATAAAACAGACTCTTACATGAAAGTAGACACACAGAGAAGAAGAACACAGAGGAAGAGAGACAGCCCATTTACACAGCAGAAGCCCCCAGGAAGAGAGATGAGCCTGATAGTCTACAGCTGACCTATTGAAGAGAACAGAGCAGCTGAGCCCGGAAAGAAACAAGCTCCGGGAAGAGAGATGAATCTTATACCAGCCTACAGCTGAGATCAGAAGAAGCTGGGACCAAGGAGCCTTAAGAGGAAGAAGGAAGGCTGAACCCTTGCAGACATTGCCAGACATCTTGCATCAACACGTGGCAGCAGACTTTGGGTGATAAAGTACCTCTTATGGTACCTTGAGTTGGACTCTTTATGGCCTTGTGACTGTAAGCTTTTACCCCAAATAAATACCCTTTATAAAAGCCAACAGAATTCTGGTACTTTGCATCAGCACCCCTTTGACTGGCTAATACATCAATATAAAAATATTAATGAGATCTTTTTCATATTGTCTTCAAAATCCAATGTGTATTTTACACGTTCAGCACATCTCAGTTCAAACTGGTCACAGTTCATGTGCTAATGGCCACAAGTGGCTACCGTATTTGACAGCAGAGATCTAGAGGGTGCTGTACAACATTGCTCCTTGATGTGTAAATCCTTGCCTTCTGCCCGCTGGTAATCTCAGGACATTGGGGATTGCTTGGTGCTCCAGGATGGTGTCAATCAGTGAGGTGGAAATTCTGAGGATCACAGCCCCAGAGCAAAACCACCAACTCATGTTGCCTGAAGGGCCAGCAGTGGCAGCTTGATGATGTGGGTGCCATCATTATACAGATCATATCCAGTTCTCCCTAGACATACTTAGATTATTTAGTGACCTGCTGGAACATAATTGCTGTGTTTTTAAAATGTGAGCATCACCACAGTGGTAAATATGCTTATTTACCAAGTTTCAAAAGCATGGTTTTCAGTAAATAAGATGCCTCAATCCCAGAGTCTCCCTAGATAATCCCCTTTGCCATGTTCCCTGACACTGGGTGGTGATTCCATTGGACAGTAATGTGACCATCTCTGAATCCCAGCACCTGTCTGTCATAGGGTTCAGTATGTGTTGAGTGAGTGTACACAGGAATGGAATGCTTGTTCCATGACTCGGAGGCAAGTGAGTGGGATTATGTTTTTGACATGGGTTCCTTCTTCAAATGACAGATACAGGTGAATGCTAATGCCTTCTCTGACATCTTTCTATCAGGCAGGATCAACATGGGTTTTTCTTTCTTTAACAAGTACACGTCATAGCTGTTTGCCCAAACTAGCAGTTCAGAGGTCAACAAAACAAGTCTTGGGGACAGCAACTTTTGGAAATCTAAGAGGGGTAAAGAAGGCCAAGCAGGAATGACTGGTCTTCCACAGTGAGATAGTTCTTTGTCTGGACCACCACTGCTTAGGAATAACCACTTCTTCCTGATCAATTCAAGAAGGCTGCCCATATGAACAGGCCCATGGCCATGGCAGTTTCCCCTGAAGAATCCTTCATGTAGAAGGACAGATTCTGTCCAGCATCAGCATGGCACACATGTAAAATTTGCCCACTCTTTCTATCTTTTCTCTTGTTGGTGTGTCTGCTACTTCACTAGAGAGTCTGAAAACAAGGTTCTCCTTCAGGTCCCTGAGCCTAGAGATGGGCCTTGCAGGTGAATCAGCAACAAAGAAGGAACAGGCTGTGTTCATTTAGGCTCTCCAAGAAGCAGCACCCAAGGATTTTATTAGGGAGCTGGAGAAGGCTCGGAGAGCCATCAGACTACAATACAAGTATGACCCTCAGTGAAGGAGAGGGAAAGAAGGTTCTGTGGAAGCATCTTTGGCTGCTGTGCAGTCTAAAGAAACTTTGGCAAGGGCCAAGGGACATCCTGGAGACAAAGTCACCAGTTAGAGGAGTTCCATATCTCCCAGGAAGGGGCTTGTTCCTAGGGCTCCTGCTATGTGCAGAAACTGGCTGGGAGCACCTGGAATGTGTGACCTCGACAAATGCAGGGACAGATCAGTTACACTCCCTGTAGTTGATGGACTGCAAAGTGTGTTCTCATGGCTGCTGTGCCATCATACATAGGGCAATTGTCCACATGACATGGTAGCATATGCCCTGGAATAGGCATTGGAGGTGGGGTCAATCCCCAATCTATCACTTATTAATTGTGTGACTTTAGGTGAGTAGATGAGTCACTGAAACTCTCAGAGTCTTGGTTCCTTATCTTAAACTAATAACTCTCTCACAAAATTGTCGAGTGAAATGAGTTCATACAGTTCAAGAGTGCTTTGTAAAATGCTAATGCAAATGTTCATGTTGTAGCAAAATCAGCAAAGCACAATTATCAAAGACCAGTGACAGGAATTCTGGAATTTTACTATAAGGAATGTCTGTGTTGATGGTAGGGATTTGTTCATCTTTGTGGTTACATCTATATAATACTGCAATCTATTCCTTTATTCAAATTCTACAGGGTCTCCATCACTTGGAGGACATCAGTTCTCTAGACTATGTTCTGGCCAGACAATTATAAAAATAGGAAATGCACAAGGATTGGGGGAAATGCAGAATATTTTAGAAAGGCCTAAAATTTTACAAAATATGGCTATTCCACAGCTCTTGAATAATTCAGGGCTCATCATAATGAAGGGTGAGTCAGTGGTAGCTTCCCACTGCTTCTTTCCTTTTCTGCCTTCTAAGATGATGAAGACAAAGCTGACAGAAAGGGCTGTTTTAGTTAAGGGACTTCACTTGGTTTTTATTGAGATCTGAAATATTGAGATCTGAAAAGGCTGGGGAGTAGCCGCTTAGCGATTATGGGGTGAGATTGCAGGAATAAGCTATGGCTCTGAGATCTCATCCAGAGACTCAGATCTCAAGGAAGACAGAAACTCGTTTTGTAAAGAATTTTAGAAGACAGGCTGAATAAGCTAGAAGAACAAATCAGGAAAGACTCCACAGATTAACTTCTAAATTGTTGAAGAATTCAGAATGGTGTTGATTTTTTTCTGAAATAAAGGGGGGCTGTGGTGTAAGTAGACAATCTAGTGTTACAATCTCATTATAACCCTGGGGTTGTCAGTAAAGAAAATTGCATGTTGAACTGGTAGGAACAGGGTAGCCAAGGGTGGAAGCTGAACTAAAGCCAAGTGATTCACACCATTAACAATTTATTCCACTATGAGGAAACAGATCGCCCCACCCAAGGTCACCCCCAGACAGAAGACTCTCCAACCAGGCTACCATCTCTCCTTGCTGATCTCCAGTGAAGTGTTTTGTTTGGATTTGCCACCACCCAAAGATTAAAATGCAGTGATTTCCAATCAAAGACAGCCCAAAAGTTGTGGTTTTCCCTGATTTCTCTTACCTTCTGGCAGTGCCACCTCTTCCATTATATGCCAGTCTAGCATTCATTACCTGTTCAAAGGGCACAAGATAGTATGAAGACAGTATGAGAGAACAACTGGGCATAGACTGAAGGATCTGACAAAATGGTTTCTGAAAGCATGATCCACAGATTACCTACATCAGAATCTCCTGGAGAGCTCACTGAAAATGGATATTTAATCAATCGCACCCAGACCTACTTGTTAAAAATGTCTAGGAGTGGAATCCAGAATCTACAGTGTCCCCCTAAGCTTTCCAAAGTGATTCTTCTGGATACAAAAGCATAAGAATCAATTAGATGACACCTAAGCTCTCCAATCAAAAATCCTGTGACTTCATAATCCTGGTTTGAGAAAAATGATCTTATTTCTCAGTCATTTCCAGTTTTAAAATTTTAAGGCTTTTTTTTTTAACCTGGGCATTCTCTTTGGACTTTCTCATTTATTAGTCAGAGCCCTAATTTCTTTAAGTTTCAACAAATTACTCATAAAATAATGTACAGAATATATTACATGCATGACACTATGTTTTGCATAAGGGGAAGGTACACTTATATCATGTCCTTAGGGGTAATCCATTCCTGTGGGTGTAAAATCTACTATGAGAGGAACCTTCTTTTGATTAGGTAACTTCAGTAGGGCATGACCTCTTACTAAAGTCCTTTATAAATGGGATGAATACAGAGAGAGAGAAAGAAAGGGAAACCCATAGGCACACAGAGAAAAAAGCCACAGGAGCAGAAAGAAACCCACAGAATTGAAGAGAGAAAGCCCACAGAAGCCAGAAGCTGAAGCAATGAAAGCCGGAAGAGAAGGGAGACCAGCAGACACCACCATGTGCCTTGCCATTTGACACGGGGGTCCAGGATCGCTGGCAGCCAGTCTTCTGGGAGAAAAGCATCACCTGATGAAGCTTTGATTTGATATTGTCATGGCCTCAGAACTATACGCTTATAAGTTAATAAATCCCCCTTGTAAAAGGCAATCCATTTCTGGAATATTGCTTTTGGCAGCTTCTAGCAAACTAAACCAAATGTCTTCCAGGAATACTCCTATGGCTTACTGTGCTGACTCACTAAATGCCTGATACTAAAGTTTAGGACAGAGGTGATAATGTGACCTGACCATGTCAAATAGCATCTGAAATCAGAATAGAAATATGTGGCTGGTGGGGGAGAAACAAGGTTTGAAATGTACATAGCCAAAAGCTAGTCTATGGAAAATTATTCCAATCAGTGGATACATAAAATTATAAATACAATACATTTTTGCATAATTTTAATGTTTGATATCTTAATGATTTTCATATTTAAAGAATAAACAAATTAGAATGAATGAGGTTTAGTGAAGTTTCAGGATACAAGATCAGTGTACAAAAATCAATTGTACTTTTATACAGCAGCAATGGGCAAACTGAAAATGAAAATAAAACAATTCCATTTATAATTGCATCAAAAAGAATGAAATGCTTAACAATAAATTCGACAAAAGAATGGTAAAAGTTATACTCTGAAAACTACAAAACATCATTGAAAAAAGTAAAGAATGAAATAAATGTAATGACATCCTGTGTTCATGGATCAGAAGACTTACTACTGTGAAGACAGCAATATTCACCAAATTGACCTACAGGTTCAATTCAAGCCCTATCAAAATCCCAGTTGGCTTCTTTAAAGAAATTGACAAACTGACCTTAAAATTCATATGGAAATTCAAGGGACCCAGAATAGCCAAAACAATCTTGAAAAAGAAGAACAAAGTCAGATGACTCACACTTCCTGATTTCAAAACTTACTGCAAAGCTACAGTAACCAAGACAGTGCAGTACTGGCATAGGATAGATATATAGATCAGTGGAATAGAATTGAGGGTCCAGAAATAACCCTCACAATTAAAGTCAATTGATTTTTTACAAGGGTGTCAGGACAATTCAATGAGGGAAAGAACAATCTTTACAACAAATAATTATAGGACAAGATATTTACATGCCAAAGAATGAATTTGGACCTCTACTTCACATAATTTACAAAAATTCACTCAAAATGGATTGAGGACCTAAATGTAAAAGCTGAAAGTGTAAAAATCTTACATGTAAACAGAGGTGTAAATCCTCAGAATGACCTGAGATTAGGCAATGGTTTCTTAGCTATGACACCAAAAGCACAAGCAACAAAAGAAAAACATAAACTGGACATCAACAAAATTAAAACTATTTGTGCATTGCTGAAATATGAAATCAGCCCAAGTGTCTATCAACTGATGAATGGATAAACAAAATGTGGTGTATACAAACAATGGAGTACTATTCAGCTGTAAGAAGAAATGAAATCTGGATGCATATGACACCATGGATGAACTTAAAGGATATTGAGTGAAATAAGCCAGACACAAAAGGAAAAATATTGTATGGTCTCACTAATATGAACTAAATAAGTGGAGTTAACTCATGGAGATAAACTCTAGAATATAAATTACTAGGAAGTAGAATGTGGGTTGAGAATGGGAGCTGATGCTTAAAGTATGCAGCATGATTAATAAGCTTAATTGTAAAAGTGTGGAAACAAATTGGTAGAAACACATTATAGTGGGAATAACTAACTCTGCTGATGTAAAAATGTGATTGTGGCTAAAAGGGGTAATCTGTAGATGTAAATGTCAATTGAAAGGAAACTAGAGAATAATCTAGGGAATATATAACATAGTGATTTCGGTGGTAGATGAAGCTTGTGATTAATAGTATAAATGTAAGAATGCTCTTCTTTTACAAAGTGCTAAGAATATGGTGATACATGGGAAAATGACAACTGATGTAAATTATGGATTATAGTTAACAATAATATTGTAATATTTTGCAGCAATGACAAGAAGATACTATTTCAATTCTAAGGGACAAAAATAGGAGGGTAACAATACCAAATAGCAGTTTGATGTTGTTTATAAATTCCAAAAATAGATATTGGATTATGTTTGTAAACCAGTTTTTTCCTCTGGGCATATTAGATTATATTGGATTCAGAGGTTTCACTTTTACTTGATTAAATAATAATTGAGGCTTTGATTGGGCCATGTCAGTAGGAAACTGCACTGCAGAGAAGGGGGTACGGGATTTTTACTTTTTGGAGTGATGAAAATGTTCTAAAATTGCCTGCGGTAATGATAGCACAACTCTGTGATGAAAATGAGAGCTACTGACTGTACACTTTGAATGAATTGTGCAAAGCATGGGACTGTCAGTGGTGGAAGATGGACTGTGGCTAACAGGACAAATATGAGAATGTCCTCTCATGAGCTATAGCAAATATTTAATACTAATACAGGGTGTTAATAATTGGGTGGGTTTGGGGGAAATACACCACATGTAAGATATGGGCGATAGTTGGTAGCAAGATTTTGACTATGCTTTTTCATAGTTTGTAACAAAAGTTTCACAACAATGCAAGGTGTTGGTGGTGGGGTGATGTATGGGAGCCCTGTATGATGATATGCATGTTTGTTTTATAAATTCCAACTGTTTACTATATACTTATTGTTTATGTATGTTCATGTATGAAAGATATACTTCAATAAATTTTTTTTTAAAAAAAGATCATAAATAAATGTTGAAACTACAAGTGGAAAATGTAAAGAAAAAAATTGTGCATCAAAGGATATCATCAAGAAAAGGAAAAGACAATCCACAGAATGGCAGAGAATTTTTGTAAATCATATATCTTATAAGGGAGTTGTACCTAGAATACACAAATAACTCAAACAACTTGTGGTAGTTTGAGACTCTATGTAACCCAGAAACTCATATTCTTAAAGCTGGTGCATTCCTGTGAACCTTTTGTAGGTGGGACCTTTTGATTAGTTTAGTTCAATAAGGCATGATGCAGGGTGGGTCTTTTTTTTTTTTAAAGATTTATTTATTTATTTTTATTTTATTTATCCCCCCCTTGCTGCTTGTGCTGCTGTGTTCATTCGCTGCGTGTCTTCTCTGTGTCTGCTTATCTCCCCCTTGCTGTGAGGTCTTGCCGCATCAGCCCACAGCGCCGCGCGAGCCGGCCTGCCCTCACAAGGAGGGGCCGGGAAGCGAACCCGGAGCCTCTCATATGGTAAACGGGTGCTCTATCCATTGCGCCACACCCGCTTCCTGCCGTGAGGTTGCTGCATCAGCCCACCGCACCGCTCAGGCCAGCGTGCCCTCACAAGGAGGCCTCGGGACGCGAACCCTGGCCTCCCATATGGTAAACGGGGGC
>JAQZBX010036387.1:0-24196 GCA_029593785.1 Cabassous unicinctus
TCCACCTCCAAGTGAGAGGGGGATTATATTCCATGGATAAGATGGATGGGATTATCCTGCCTGCAGCTGCAGACTCCATTCCCTGGGATGGCCGTTGTCCATCATCGTCTCCTTGCCAGGTGAGTTCCATGAGTCCATTGAGCTGTAGAGTAAGAGTAATAGCTCCAATGAGATTCCAGGCACAGCTAGCAAATGGGTAGGCCAAAGGCTCCAGTCTCTGGAAGTACACTTACAAACTCCAGCACCACATATAGGATTGAAGAGAAGGAACTGGTGGACCATGTGCAAGGAGGACTTATTTGAGTTCAACTCTCTCACTCTCAGGAGCACAGATTCCAAAGTATAACACACGGATAAGGCATCAATCTCTGGAGCTATCCCCCTGTATATATGACCTGGGTGTCTCCAGAGCCCTCAGGAGCCCCTCTGTTTTGGGTGATATCCACTTTGGTGTTCTATGAGATCCTACTGAGGTGTGTGTAAGCGTTACCTCTGGGATGACTTCCCAACTCTCTTTGAAGTCTCTTAGCCACATGAACTCATTTGTCTTTACATTTTCCCCCTTTTATTCTAGGTCTTTTTCAGTCATGTTGCCATGTGGCACATGGTATTATCCCTTGGTGCCAGGGAAGCTCATCCCTGGGAGTCATGTCCCATGCTGGGGGGAAGGTAATGCATTCATATGCTGAGTTTGGCTTAGACAGCCACATTTGCATAACAAAGAGGCGCTCAGGTGGCAACCCTTAGGCACCGCATAACAGTAGGCTAAGTTTCAATTATGAGAGCAAAGACTCATAAGGGTAATCATCAATAACAAGAGCACATTAGTTGATCATCCTCTTTAGCCAGACACTGTCCCTGCACTCGGGGGACTGTTGCTGCTTCCTTGGAGAATGTGGCAGAGCTCTCCAGGCTTTGAATTCAGTATTCTCTCATTCATTGAGTGATTGTCCACCCACAGTGACCATGCCCCACCCCTTGATCATTTGAACAATTCTATATATCTTTCATGTATATTCAGGTTAACTTCCTCCCATGAAACCCCCATCCCAGACACCCTCCACCATGATCCTCTGCTGCCCCTGTTGTAACTCTTCTGTTATCCAAACCTTCTTTAAAGATGAAGCCAAATACAATTAATAGGAAAATGAAATAATAAAGATAAGTTTAAATGTAAGAGATAAAATGCATTGAAACAAAAAAAACACTAAAAATTAAATTAAATTAAAGGTTTGGGATATTCAAAAAATGGGAAAAAACAAAAAAAAATTAAAAATAAAATTTTTTAAAAACATTTTTCCTTTTATCACTGCATTATCGAGTGTCCAGTCTGTACCGTGGCACCTTCCCCCTCTCACTCTCCACTGTCTCCTAAATTTTCATTTAATTTTCAAAGAAGTTTTAGGTCACAGCAAAGTCACACACAGAATACTAGAAACTCTCATATACCTAACCTCCTCTCCCTTTCCTCACACCATATTAAAATCTTTTTCTATGTAGATGGCAACATTGTTATAACTGTTATACAGATAGTGAAACATAGCTACTAAACATTGTCAATGGTTTACAGTATAGTTTACAATTTAGACCATACAGTTTCATAATTTTTGATGATATTTAACATGTCCTGTATCCACCATTGAAAGGTAATGAAAAACATTTCCACTGACCACTCAATAACCACTATTTGATCTATTCTGTTTCTCTCTCCCCATTCACCTGGGACACATGACACCCCCTTGTCTTGACTCATTGGATGACAAGATGCATATTTACATGCAACAAGAGGTCTTGACACGCTGATTGTCCTCCCCTATTAGGATCCACCCTTGCTGTAAGAGATGCCCACCTGTCTGTTTCTGGGTAAATCGGTCCTCCGAAAGATGGGGGTCCATCTCCTTCCCACTCACTGTATGGGTCTCCACTGCCCAACACAACACATTATGACAGGATAAACACTCACACAATCCCCAGAAGCCTACTCCAGAGGTGCCCCATCCTGAATGCCCCTGAAACAACACCCTAAACCAGTGACAGTCCCTTGTCGTATTGCCATAAGAGCATACCCACTCCTGCACTTTCAACATCATACCCACAAATCCTATGTTCACCTGGTCCCTCTCCCAGCTCTCCCCCCAGTATCCTGGGTATTCTAACCTGCCCTTCCTAATCTAACCACCTGTCAACCCTGCACCACCATACCCAGTAATATCACTACCCACCTGTCCTATCCTTCAATATGCAACTATACTCTATTACTTTACCATAGATTATGTCTGTATGGGTGATAGCTCACAACCTTCTCTTCTCTTTCTCTCTCTTGTTAACCTATCTTTCAGACAATGGTTCTCAGAGACTACACTCACTTATCTCAATTCAAATCAATGAGATCATGTACTGTTCATCCTTCAATGCCTGGCTTGCTTCACTCAACATAAGGTCTTCAAGATTCATCCATGTTATTCCATCTGTTAGCACTTTATTCCTTCTTACAGCTGAGTACTATTCCATTGTAGGTATGTACCACATTTTGTTTATCCATTCATCTGTTGATGGGCACTGGGGATGATTCCAACTTTTGGCAATAGTGAACAATGCCCCTATGAACATTGGTGTGCATATATGTGTTTGTGTCTTTGCTTTCAGGTCTTCTGGGTATACACCCAGCAGTGCAATCGCTGGATCATATGGAAGATCTATTGTTAGTTTTTCTTAGGAACCACCAAACTGTTCTCCACAGTGGCTGGACAATTCCACAATCCCACCAGTATTGGATGAGGGTTCCTATTCCTCCACATCCTCTCCAACACTTATAGTCTGCTGTTTTTTTTAATAGCTGCCAGCTCATGGGTGTAAGATGAAATCTCATTGTAGTTTTGATTTGCATTTCCCTAATAGCTAGTGATGTCGAGCATTTTTTCATGTGCTTTTCAGCCACTTGTATTTCTTCCTTGGAGAAGTGTCTTTTCAGGTCACTTGACCATTTTTTAAATGGGTTCTTTGTGTTTTTATTTTCGAGTTGAAGGATTTCTTTATATATGCAGGATGTTAGGCTCCTATTAGATATATGGTTGCCAAATATTTTCTCCCATTGTGTAGGCTACCTTTTTATTTTTTTGATAATGTCTTTTGAGGTGCAGAAGTTTTTAATTTTGAGGAAATCCTATTTATCTATTTTTAATTTTACTGCTCTTGCTTTGGGTGTGAATTTCATGAAACCATTTCCTATTACAAGGTCCTGTAGATGCTCCCTTACATTATCTTCCAAGGCCTTTATGATTTTGACTCTTATATTTAGATCTTTGATCAATCTTGAGTTGATTTTCTAAAAGGTGTGACATGGTGTTCCTCTCTCTTTCATTTGGATATGGACATCCAGTTCTCCAAGCACCACTTATTCAAGAGGCTATTCTTTCACAACTGAGTGGGCTTGCTGGCCTTCTTAAATATCAGATGACTGTATATGCCAGGATCTATATTAGAACTCTCAATTCAGTTCCATTGTTCAGTATATCTATCCTTGTGCCAATAACATGCAGTTTTGACCACTGTAGCTTTTTAGTATGTTTTAAAGTCAGGTAGTGTGATAACTCCAACATTATTTTTCTTTATCTATATATCTTTGGTGATTCAGGGCCTCTTACATTTCCTAATAAATTTTGTAGTTAATTTTTCCAGTTCCTTAAAAATACAGGGCTAATTTTTATTGGGATTGCATTAAATCTGTAGATTAGTTTGTGTAGGATAGACATCATGATGATGTTTAATCTTCTTATCCATGAACAGGGAGTATTTTTCCATTTATTTCAGTCTCTCTATAATTTCCTTTAACAGTGTTGTGTCATTTTCTGTATATAAGTTCTTTGCATCTTTAGTTAAATTTACTCCTAGGTATTTGATTCTTTTAGTTACTATTGTAAATGGTATTTTTTTCTTGATTTCCTCTTCAGATGGCTTGTTATTGTTGTACAGAAATGCTACTGATTTTTGAGCATTGATCTTGTAGCTTGCGACATTACAGAACTCCTTTATAAGTTCTAGAAGCATTGTTGTAGATTTATCAGGGCTTTTTACATATAGGATCATGTCATCTGCAAATAATGAAATTTTAACTTCTTTTCCAATTTGTTTGCCTTTTATATCTTTTTCTTGCTTCTAAGTACTTCTAAGACAATATTAAATAGGAGTGGTGATAGTGGGCATCCTAATCTTGCTCCCGATCTCATAAGGAAGGCTTTTAGGATTTCACCATTGAATATGATGTTAGCTTTGTGTTTTTCATATATACCCTTTATCATATTCAGGAAGTTTCCTTCTATTCCTATCTTTTGCAGTGTTTTTATCAGGAAAAAGTGCTGTATTTTGTCGAATGCTTTTCTACATCTGTAGAAATGATCATGTGATTTTTTCTTTCAATATGTTTATGTGGTGTATTACATTGATTGATTTTCTTATATTGAACCATGCTTTCATACCCGGGATGAAACCCACTTGATCATGCTGTGTAATTCTTTTGATATGTTGCTGAATGTGATTATCAAGTATTTTGTTGAGGAATTTAGCATCTTGGTTCATTAAAGAAATTGGTCTGTAATTTTCCTTTCTTGTGGTATCTTTGTTTTGCTTTGGTATTAGGGTAATGTTGGCATCACAAAATGAGTTTGGCAATATTCCTTCTGCTTCTACTTTTTGGAAGAGCTTAGGCAGGATTGGTGTTAGCTCTTTCCAGAATGTTTGGTAGAATTCAGCTTAGAAGCCATCCGGTCCTGGGCTATCTTGGTTTGTAGGTTTCTGATGGCTGAATCTAGTTCTTTACTTTAATTGGACTGTTGAGTTCATCAATTTCTTCTTTTAACAATATAGGCTGTTTGTGAGTTTCTAGAAATTTGTCCATTTCCCCTATATTACCATTCTTGTTGGCATATAATTTTTCAAAGTGTCCTCTTATGATATTCTTTATTTCTGTGGGGTCAGTATTGATATCCCCTTGTTCCATGCAGCATTTAATCTTATTGTGCTTCCCTTGTATGTGATGGTTCTCTTTTCTCTTGCTATCTTGAGTGTTTTCTCTTTGTCTTGAGCATTGGACATTTTGACAAGTGTATGTCTTGGAGTTGTCCTATTGGGATTTGTACGTTTGGGGTGCTCTGTGCTTCCTGGGCAGGTATATCCATCTCTCTCAAAAGGGTTGGGAAGTTTTCAGCCACTATTTCCTTCAACACTCCTTCTGTTCCCTTTCCCTTCTCATCTCCTTCTGGGATGCCTATAATGCATATGTTTGTGTGTTTTGTGTTGTCGGTTAAATACCTGAGTCTCTGCTGGAGTTTATCTATATTTTTATCTATGTGTTCTACTATCTGTTTGATTTCAGATGAATTGTCTTCCACATCACTAATTCTTTCTTCTGCCTGTTTAAATCTGCTGTTATGTGAACGCAGCATCCATTTTTATTTCTTGGATTGTGCCATTGATCACCATCATATCCGTTATCTTTTTATGTATGTTTACAATTTCCTCAGTATGTTCTCCCAGTGTGTTCTTAATATCCTTAATCTCTTCCTTCACTTCATTAAGTTGGTTCATGATTTTTGTTTGGAAAGCTTTGATTATTTGTTTGATGTTCTGCATCTCTTCCTGGCTTTTAGTTTGTTCATTGTTGCCCTCTAGTCATCATTTTATCTTGATGGGTTTATTCAGTTGATTAGCTTCTCTCTATGCTCTAGAGTTTTATTTAGCTGGTGCTTCTGTGTGTGTGTTAAGTTTTCTGTTTGATACTTTTTTCTTCTTATTTTATTTCCTTGCTTCTTTCTATGTTCCCTTGAAGGCAAAAGTCTAAGGCCAGAGGAATTGAAAGATGTGAGAAAAGAAGAAGGATAATAGTTATACTGATAAAAGTTAAAAGAGGGGCCATATAAGACTTAGTAAAATGATTATTTAACTCATGTAGGCAGTGTAGAGTAATAGGAAAAAAAGTGGAGTACCTACAATGGCCTGGGAAACTAAATAGAGGAAAATATATACTGATTTAGAAGGCCAGAATCATGAGGAGAGAGAGAAAGAGTAAAGAAAGGGCTGCAAGGAAAACATTAATAACAATTAAAAAAGAAGAAAACAGAAAAGATAGAATAGAAATTAACACCCTTAAGTTGTGGGCTAATGAAAAAAGGTGGCATGTAAGAACCACAGCAGAAATCAGAAGGCAGAAAGATGAAGGAAGGAAAAGAGATGGTGCTGGGAGACAAAATCAATATAGACAGAGAATGGGAATTCACGGAAGAAGAAGCAAAGCAAAGAAGAGACAAGCTAGCAACATGTAATAAAAAAGAAAAAAAAGAAAGGATAAAGAAAGAAAAAAGAAGGGGGGGAGGAAAGAGGAAAGAAAAGCAAGAGACAACAAATAAACAAAGAAAAACCAAACAGCCACACAAGCAAGCAGTCAAACAAAGCTAAGGAAGAGCAGTGTTCCTTCTTGGGCCCTTGTGGAACCTCTCACCCTGCTTGTGTTCATCAATCAATTGCCCTGCAAGGTTCTGTATGCAGGTTTTGAGGCAGATTTTAGCAATTAAAATAAGTTTAAAAAAAATGTCTGGAGGAGAATTCTTGATCTGTAACTCTACATATATTATGAATTATGTATAAATCAAAAGATTTGATAATTAAATGCATATTTCATCATGCAAAGATCCAGAAATGTAATTACTGATTTTTAAGTGTTACCCAAATATAAAATTGGCCGAAGTTGTCTTTTTCCAGGAAACAGCTGTTTGGATGAACAAGGTATGAAAATATTAATTTTTTAAAATTACATTATGAAATCCTTGTTTATAGTAGTATAGAAAATGAAATTTGATGAATATAAACACAATTGAGAGTTTTACTAGAGTTAACACTTTTGGATAACATAAGATTTGTGGTATGAGTCCCACTTGCTTCTTTATTGAATATAATGTCCTGAGCCATAATGAGCCTTTTGGGTTCTTTGTACCTGTTGCAGGTTGAAGGCTTAAGTTAAATGATGGTTAGTTTCTTAAGGCTGAATATTTTCTAGGTATGGATTTTAAAGTACAAAGGCTGGCTTTCTGTTATTCAATTCTTAAGTATTAGAAGGTTAATATAAGATGTTAGCTAAGCTTTTGGGAACCAGAGCTAGATAAATCTCTTTCTATCTGGTGAGAGTAAGGTTATTTTTTTTAAGATTTATGTACTTTTTATTTATTTATCTCACCCCTCCCTGATGGCTCCCTCATCTGTCTGCTCACTGTATCTGTTCCTCTTCTCTTGGAGGCACCAGGAACTAAACCTGGAACCTCCCAGGTTGGAATCAAGTGTCCAACCACCTGAACTACATCAGATCTCCACTGGTTGAGGCAGTCTGCTGGTTACAGCATCTACTGGTTGTGGTGCCTGCAGGTTGCAGCAGTTGTGGCATCTGCTCATCTTCTTTAAGAGCACTGGAACCAAACCCTGTACCTCCCATGTGGAAGGCAGGTGCCTAACTGCTTGAGCCACATCCACTCCCTAGGTTAAGCTTTTATTTCTCATTTGGTGGGAAAAGTGAATCACATAGCATAAACAATATGCAGTTCCTTTGGGAAAAATTCATTGCGGTGGATTGTTATATCTCTCTCCACTCAGTAACTCCTTTTCCTTCATGTTGCAGAAAGCTTAAATAAATTGAGCACTGCATACATGAGCACTAGCTCATGAAGGGATGAAAAGCTTCAAAGCCATATCTCTGATGAAGGCCAGTGTTTCAATAGCTCACATTTTCAATAAAATAAGCAACTCCAAGATTTCCAACATTAGCAAGAGCTTCAGTTCTAAATCCTTGTCATGGTTTTAAGTCCTCACTTGGTTCTATTTCTAATAACTTTATTTCTAAGCCCATACACAGTATAAGAGTGAGCGCTAAGAGAGCATTTTGAACAAGAGACTTCTGTAAGCCAATATCTCTCAATATCCTCTTCCCTATTGGCTGTGACTTATATACTGAAACTCTCCCAAATGTAGAGACATCAATTGAAGTACTTGGTGAATAAGGTATGGTCTTATATATATGATGTTCTTTGTTTGCTGTTCAAAATCATTCCAATCTTTTTTCACAATATTTTAGAAAATCTTTTCAATAATAATGCAAAAATTACACAAGTTTGGTACTGAATATGATAAACTAGGACAAAGAGATGTATACTTCACATCACGGTGTAAACAACAAAAATGTACAGATAATAAAACTCTGAATATTTTACAGGGATAGATGCACATTTAGGTACATATCTCAAATATAGTTAAACTTCTTTCAAATTTTGTGTCAGTATAGAGGAAATGGGAAAAGGAATTATGTAGAAATCAGAGAATGCATATATTTCTTTTATGATTTTCCTAACTCTAATAATGTATGTTAATTTCAATATTCATAGTATCAGAGAATCATAAAGTAATTTGATATAAGAGTAATCTTTCAGTTATTTTCACATTTCTGTTAATATGTTTTCAAACTCTTTTTAGAAATGCCCAATCAATCTCATCTTCTTTTATTAAACATCAAAAATTGTTCTAGACATACTATATAAGAGAGTCTGTATCAGCTAATTTTTATGAACTTCCTATGTTTACTACCAATTCTCTATACTTATCCTGACTAGGATGAGTGAGTTCTGATGTATTTTGTTCTGTGGCAAGCTGGCTTAGAAACTGTTTAAGTAACAAAGCTAGTTAAGTTTCTGAGGTCTTCTGAAAATATTTCTTCCAACGAGACCGGATAATTTATGCCTATCACTTTCTTGGCAGGGTTCCATAAGACATGAAAGTGTCGTTTCTTTCTCCCATTGCAGCATCATCCATAAAATAGTTATTTGATACAAAATCTAATTGATTCCATTTTCCTTTTGTCAATTCATAGACAGATTTCTCTTGCTGTCACTCTTCTTCACATTCTTCACAGTTAACAGTTTCTAAGAAAATATCCCACCTGAAATGTGCCTGCCATAAAACATCCTCTCTTCTAATAGAAATGATTCCCAGTATTTATGCAGGGCTAACATTCTATCCAAATATCAACCCTTCATGCTCTTCTCTATTTTTTTTTAAATCTCTTCATTTAAAGTAACTATACTAACTACAATTATTCTATTCATGATTGTCAAGCATTTACAATCATAAACCAATCTTGTTTCAATCATAACTATTTCTCTATAATAAAATAATTAATTAATAGATATCTAATTTCCATACTAATAATTTCATATATGAAAAACTGAGAATTAAAGTTATAACCTTAAATATGTTTGATTTCATACAATGATTATTTTACTTATATACTTCACCTATCATTGCAACATCACTATTATTTTTGTTAACAATTCTGTGAATAATAAAAATAATGTTGATTTTCCTACATTGGTTATATTCATAGCCATTTTGCATGTTTTGCCAAATATTAAATGCAAATTGTTTTTATATAATAATCATTGTAATTATGTTTAACATATTCTATCATCTTCATTTTTTATGAAGAAAAGAAATTCCTTCAAGAGGATAATTTATTGAACATAGAAAAAATACTCAGAGTGTTAGTCCTGGTTCCATGAAGCTCAGGGACAGACCAAGGTTCAGATGGAGAACTTTAATAGATTGCTAGCATGGCAGGGGTCTAAAGTAAGAATTCAGCTGGCCCCCTAGTTTGGGAGTTCGGCTTTTGAGCTGGGAGAACTGGGCGGGTTTTCAGAAGGGGCACATATATATGGCAGGAAGATATATGGTGGGAAAGTACCAAGTTAGCTTTCTCAGGGTGGGGCATGCTCTTTTGGGAACTGTGTGACTGCATGGGGAGGAATTTTCAGTGACCTTGTGGGATTGGTGATAAGCAAGGGTTGGAATGGGAACCCTGGTGTCTGAGCACATGTGAACTCAGTAAGCAAGAGGTTACATTCTAACACAGGGACTAAGTTCATATTATTGAACTAAAGGGTAAGTTACTGGCCCAAATAAAACTCTCAGCTACTTTTATTTTCTTTATAAATCTATGCTTTGTTATTGATCCTTAGAATTTTCTTAACTATTCTCCATCTTTTAAGATTGCATCTTTTTCCTCAGTCTCTGAAATATGTCAAGTTTCCCTCTGCTAATTTTACCTTATGACTACTTCTCCATTGTGTATCATGATGATTGAATAAATAACTTTGGATATATGAGATAGTTCAGGGATTTTTCTATACTCCTTATTACCTAACGGATATTTAGAAATAACATAATTCACAATTTTATATGTGTAAAACAACATAGTGAGTGGGAATCTTATTCCTCATCAACTGTTAAACAGTTGAAATACAAAGATGTTTTAAAGAATCTTGATAGAACATAGGTGGTTCCCTATATCCAACAAATAAAAGTCAGTTTTTTCATAATAAAATCTGCACTGGGTATCTTGACCTTTCCTATGAAATTTTAAGGCCTATTTTTGTTTTTATGGAAGACTTCCCAAGAAATGTCAACAAAATACTATTGCATATAAATTTATTACTTATGCTTTAGAATGTATTTCAATATGTATTTACTCATACATTTTCAATAGTACACTTTCTATATAATTTTTGCATCATTATATTTTCAATCTTTTGAGTTTGGACTACCTATCAAACTAAGAGATCTTCATTTTGAATTTCAGTAAACCAGTAAACTAAAACAAGCATATTCTTCAGCATAAATCACACTATAAAATGTATATATTTATGTATGTTAATGTTCTTGACACATATCATGTTGTTTCACTGAATTCAATATTACTCAATTTAAAGAAACACATGAATTAACACATACATACCTGAGAAATGAGATGACAAGTGTATCCCCCTTGACATGAATATTTCTTTTACATTATTTAAAGAGACTTTACAAAATCCATGCTCCTATTTCTTACTTCACTAGTGAAATTCAAGGAGCTACTTCTCAGAAAGAATCATGGATACCCTAAATCTTATCCATCAGTCTACCTCTGTACTACATAAATACTGTTATTCTTCAGGAAGTACCTCTATGGATCATTTCTCTGACACATCTTGGGGAATTAGTATTTATATCCTCCAGAGGCCAGTTTTACTTCAACTCCTAATTGGTCAGGATTCTTTGGCTATGCACTTGAGATTATTTAAATTTGACATAGTGTTTATTAGCAATAAACTTAATAAAGAGGTGTTTCATATAAGGAAAAAGAACTATTGGGGAATGGTTTTTACTTCATTGTAGACTCAATGCATTTTCAATTTTATGACTGATTATAACTATGAAGTATCCCATTATAATATATCCAAGGCATCATGCAACCCCTGATAAAATTATATTTTCTAATGTTTTATACTAATATTATGGCATGAGAAAATTCATATAACATTGAAAAGCAATAACTAAGAAAAAGAAATAATGATCAGTAACTACTAAATGTAAGAAAAATAAATTTTAAAAGGAATTTTACAATGAAATCAAGTAAAAGAAAAAGATGTGTGGCACAGAGTGTTCTCTTTACTAACCACAAGATATTGAATCTAATCACTGCATAAGGAACTCTTTCCTATATTAAGTGACCATCAAAATGTGAGAAAATACAACTCAGAAATTTTAGGAAATTAGTCCATTTGTCTTTATTCTGAAAATTCTTATTAATAGCTGTCAATTTGAAAAGAATCATTATATTGGGGAAGCTAAAAAAATTTCTGTGGATAGTCTAGGAAATGAGTTCAAAATAGAAGTGCTTTGTAACCCTGCAGGATATCAACATAATTAGTGCAATTCAGCATGGAAAGATTTATTACTAGAAAGGAGACTAATCTATAAAAGGAGAAATCACTCAACTCAATAAAGGACATTTTGGCTTTAACAAATACAGTAACCCACAAAAATTGTTTCACCAAGCCCCAGCAGATCTTTATTTGGTTTGATTTACCTATTTTAGCCAATTTATCACTTTTCTGAAAATTCATATTACTTGCTGCTATCGCCCCAGCCACCATCTCCTCTTCCTCCTCCTGCTGCGCTGCCTCCCCGCTGCTGCCTCCTCCTGGGCTAAGCCCGCGGTGCCTAGTCCCCTAGTGGAGCGCTCTTGCAGCTGCCGCCACCTCCTGCTCATTCATCCACTGCAGGGAAGCCAGTCACGCCAGGAGCTGGTACACAGCTTCAGAACCTCAGCTGAATGCCCAGCTGGAAGATTGGCTTTCACAAAGTAGAATCTACAAAAACACCTGCTAGAGTCATTATTGCGCCCCATACAGGATATACCTACTGTGGATCTTGAGCTGCTCATGCTTATAAATAAGTGGATCTATCTATTACCCAGAGATTTTTCATCCTTGGACCTTCCCATCATGTGCCCCTCTCTCGATGCACACTTTCGAGTGTGGATATATGTAGGACATCTTTGTATGGCCAAAAGATTTACACAGAACTATGGAAGACAGGAATGTTTGAATGCATGTCTCTGCAGACAGATGAAGATGAACACAATATTGAAATGCATTTGTCTTACACATCTAAAGCCATGGAAAGGTCAAAGTTTCCATTACAGTTAATATGATGAATCCCAAGGAGAGACTTATAGATCCATTGAACATCTAGATAAAATGGGTATGAATATTATGGAACAATTAGACCTCGTATCTTTTAGCAATTACTTAAAGAAATACCATAATACAATATGTGGAAGACATCCCATTGGGGTGTTATTAAATGCTATCACAGAGCTCCTGAAGAATGGAATGAATATGAGCTTTTCCTTTCTAAATTATGCCCATTCAAGCCAGTGTAGAAACTGGCAAGACAGTTCAGTGAATTATGCAGCACTCACCATCCACTGAAGTACTGAATCCTCAGGGCTGCCACCTGCACATACTCATACTCTGTCTGGGTCCCAGACTATACCTTATAAAGATACTGTTCCTTGTTTGGGGGATTCTGAAACCTCAAACTAACAGAATTTTCTTCTCTTCTTTTCTACTAGGTGTAGTCCTTCCTTAATTTCATCTCATTAAAAAAAATGCTTTATTGTTTAGGGCAGTGGAAGGAAGGTCAGCATCAAAATATTTTGATCAAAAAAGATGAGAATGTAAAGGCCTAGTTGTGGCAGAAAGATTTTTGAAAGTAACCCGCAAAGCCTTTACCATACCCTAATTATCACTCTTTGCACACCTGTGCACATATATTCTGCTTTCAGAATAGTTTTTCAAATTGTGCACAAAGAAAGGTGGAAACTTTTTAATAAAGAAATTGAATTTTTAAATTATCTGTATTAGATTCTAAAAAATGTCCAGTTATAGACAATTACTACCCATGTTGTTCAACAGATACTTTCTATTTTAGTTGCTAATAAAGGGCTATACAACACATACAAAAAAAGAAAAAGTCTCTACTCACCCCTCCAGGATGTCAGTACAGTTAACAAAAGTCAACAGGCAAACTTTGTTAAGTGTAGATAAGAATTCAAATCTATGGAAGGATAAACCCCGTGTAACTCTTTAAAGAAAAATGGTGTCTGCACAGAAACAGGGAATCTTAGCAGTGGTTTCACAGAGGCCAAGCAGATCTTCACTTACTTTCATTACTCCAAATTCTCAGTCTCCAAATTTTGTTATGTTAGGCAAAAGTAAGAACTCTAAATTATTGATCAGCTTGATGGGGGAGGAAATCTGTCCCTGAATGTTTTAGTTTGCCAGAAGCTTTGGAAAACAATATAACAGAAATGGGTTGGCTCTTATAATAGGGTTTATTGTCTTTCAAGCTTACATTACTGAAGCTGAGAAAAGTGTCCAAATCTAGGCCTCATCAATGTTCTCTCTCCCTGAAGACTGGCTGCAGGCAATTCTGGACTCCTCTGTCATGTGGGAAGGCTTGTGGGAGTATCTGCTTGTCTCTGCCTTCTCCTCCAGGTGCCATTACTTTCAGCTTCTGGCTGCTCCATTTATGGCTTTCTCTGTCAGTTTCTTTGGGTTTCTCACTGGGCTCCTGTGTCCTCTCTCTCAGCTTCCATATCATTTCTCTGTCTCTCTCTATCCATTCCATTTATAAAGGTCTTTCTAACCAAAGGCCGTTAACTGAAATGATCTAATCAAAAGGTCCCACCTACACTTCACACCCACAGGAATGGATTGTCTATAAGGACATATTCTTTTCTCAGGTCCATAAAAGCCTCAAACTACCACACTGAGAAAACAATTATAATGTAGAGTATGCTAAAATACAAAGGAAGACCTGGGCAGATTTATCATTTTGGGATGAGGGGAAAATCAATGGCCAGTAACTAAATCAATAAATCAATATTATTTTTGTTTCATGGAAATATTGAACTTAAAAGAAGGTAATGGCAGGCAAAACACATTCAAAATATAATACCTCAGGTACATTCCAATTTTGCAAATATAATTAAATAGAATTTACATATATCATCAGTTTTCAATATTTTTCTTGCTTTCTGGGATCACTTATGGTCTAAAATTTTAATTTTATAATTTAAATCTATAATTCTAAGAGACCTATATTAATGTGGTTTATTTATATTAGAAATTACCATATTAGAAATTATAACTGATGAACATAGCTATTAAAATTATTAAAACTAATGAATACCTTCTATATTAATGTTTTAAAACCCTTCTTTATGAACAAATATATTATTTCCCAAATCCAAAATTAAATCAGTGAGAAAAAAGATATAATTTTGCACTTGTGAATATTTCTTTATTCCAGGCTTTGTTGTAGACAGCTGAAAGCTCATATATATTGCTTCATTCATTCTGTTGAAAGATGTTTTTTTGGATAAATTGTTTTTGGCTAATATGAGAAAGTGTGGCCTCACAAACATATACTGTTAGAAAACAAAAGGAATGATTGATAAACTCTTTCAGAACACAATTAATAGTGTTTTAATACTCTATTTTACACTAAAATGAAACAATTGATGATTTCCTGAAAATAGTAGGGATTTTAATTCTGAAACCATATTAATGCGCTTTTCATATTCAGTAATATTTAAATTCATTGATCTATTTAGCATTTTTATTTATTTTTTTACCCATGAGTGATTTTGTAACTTCTTATATTAGTCATGTGGAAAATATTATTTCATTGAATGATGCTGATATTCCAAATATCACATATTTCATTGAATAATACCAAAATAAATCATATTTATTAATATCACTAACAATTATATCATATAGCTCTTTAAATTTTGAGAAGTTGTCAAGTTTTGGTGGAAGACAAAAATTTCTAAAAATTCTAATTTTAACGTGAAATTCAATTTTTGTCATTAGCAATGAAAATTTTGTGAATTGCTTAATTTTCATTTATTTTCCTTATCTATAGTATATCTGTCCATCTGTCCCTATACCCCTACTTCATTCCTGATGTTGCTATTTGTATTCATTGTCTTTTATTCTTTATAAACTAGGTAGGAAGAAATCAAGTTGGTTGACCTTTCCCTAGAAATCATTTAGCTTTCATTATTTCTGTTTTCTTTCTCTTAAGAATAGATAAATTTTTATTTTTATGTTTTAGTAATAAATTTTACTTTAGAGAATTTTTAGATTTACATAAAAATTTACCCTGAAAGTATACAGATTTCCCATGAAACCCCACACACATTCACACATAGTCTCCCCTACCATTATCATCATGCATTAGTGTAGTACATTTGTTACAATTGATGAACCAATATTGAACCATTGCTACTAACAAAAGTCTATAGTTTACACAATGGTTTAGACTTTGTGCTGATCAGTTCTTTTTCATATATCATTGGTATTTAATCTTTTCTTTATTACTCTTATCTTCCTAATTACCGGAGGGTCATTTTGCTCTTCTTTACCAGTTTTCTGGAGTAGGAAATGTAGGTCATATTTCTTTAGACTGTTTTATTTTTTTCTAGGACGAGCACTTACAATTTTAAACTTCTATGGCTGTTTTTTATATACCAATACCTCTATATATTGTTTTTTCACTATTGTTCAAATTCAAAATGTTTTGAAATTTTACTTGTTAATTCTTTTGGATCACAGATTGTTTAAATGGATGGTGTGCAATTTTCAAAATGTTTGTTGTTGTTAATCTAATTAATTCCTTTGTGGCCAGAGACTAGACTATATAATTAACTCCTGTATATTCATTTGGACTTTTTAAATGGCTCAGTATGTCATCCATATATTTTCAAAGGAAATGCTAAATGAACCCATAATTATATGCTACTACACACCACAGGAATTTTTTTTTTTAATTAACATGCTAGGCAACACCAAATGATTTTGAGGACTTTGTTCAACCTAATCTTTCATCCATTTCAGTTGCAATATTTGGTGACAAATGTTACAACATTCTGCAAAACAGTTCAGGAGTTTCTTACTAAACTAAAGTTTTCTATCCTGGGAACCATTGAGTCCAGTCATAATGATGTAACATGAGAACAGAATGCATGCAACAATAGGAAATTGGTACAAGTTGCAAACCCACAAATTCTCTAATAAAGAAAAAAACAATGTAAAGGAATGTTCATACCAGATTTACTCATTTAACTGAAAATGGTTTTGGTGATGAGAAAATAAAGGAAAATGAGTAAATAATTATTAAATATTTATAAAATATATTACTTAAATAAAACAGAAAAAATATTGTTATACCAATCAATGTGAATGAATCCCTAAAACCTTAGTTTGAGTTTAAAAGAGACTTAAACATTAAGTTGAATAAAGTCTTCCCATGTGACCCAAAAATAACATACTAAGAATTTACACAGAAGAAATGAGAACAGTGACACAAATAGACTTCTGCACATTGAAGTTCATAGTGGTGTTATTCACAATAGGCAAAAGTTATAAACAACCTAGGTGCCCATCAACTGATGAACAGATAAAAAATTTGTGGGCTATATACATGATGGAATATTATGCAGCAGTAATAAGAAATGAAGTTGTGAAGCATATGACAACATGGAAGAACCTGAAAGACAATATGCTGAGTGAAGCAAGCTATATAGAAAAGGACAAAAAATATATGATTGTACTATTATGAACTAAATATATATGTAAACTCAGGGAATTCATAATTAGAATACAGCTCACCAGAAAATAGAATGAAGGTAGAGAATGGAAAGCTGATGGTTAATCTGTGCAGAAAGAGTGAAAATAGCAGAGCTATTAAATATGAATGAGAGTGGTTGAAATAGAAAGCCTAAGGACATTTAAATTACTAGAAAGAAAGCTAAAAAATGTAACTTGGGACTGTATAACATAGTGAAACCACATGTAAAATATGAATATGGGTGCTATTTCATATATAAGACTGTTTTCTACAAAATATAAATACAAATATACTAGAAAGATGGAAATAGAATAGCAGCTATGTATGGCAGGGGAAGCATAGAGAGATTGAGAGGTGATGAGTTTTGTTTGGTTGGTTGGCTTTTGTTTTCTGGTATTGTGTTATTGTTGCTGGACTAATGAGCATGCTCTAAGAATGACTGAAGTGATGAATACAAAACTATGTTAGTTTACTAAATACCTTTGATTGCACACTTTGGATGAATTTATGATTTATTAATATGTTTCAATAAAATTGATTTGTTAAAAAAGAGCCTTAAATAAAAGTGTCCACTGTCACCAATTTTATTCAATATTGTGCTAGAAGTTCTAGCTTTAAAAAATTAGACCAGAAAGAGAAATTAAAGGCACTCAATTAGGAAATAAATGAATAAAACTTTTGCTATTCACTGATGATATGATCCTATAACTTGAAAATTCCAGAAAATCCAAAACAGAACCGCCAGAAATAAACAAGTTTAGAAATGTGACAGGTATAAGATTAATATTGAAAAATCAGTAGCATTTTTATAAACTACTGATGAGCAATTGGAGGAAGAAATTCCTTTTATAATAGTGACTAAAATAATCAAATATTTAGGAATAAACTTGACTGAGGACATAAAGGATCTGCATTCAGAAAACTAAAAAAAATATATATTGCTAAAAGAAACCAAAGAAGATCTAAACATATGGAAGGATATTCTATGTCATATACTGGAAGACTAAATATTGTTAAGAAATCAATTCTATCCAAACTGATTTACAGATTAAAGGAATCCCAATCAAAATCTGAACAATTATTTTGGCAAAAATAGAAAATCTTTTAACAAGTTTATTTGGAAGGGAAATGGCCTCCAAAATCCAAGGATGTCTTAAAAAGAATTAAGTTAGAGGACTTTCACTTCCTGGCAGTGAAAAATATTAATTAGCTACAGTAGTAAAAACAGCATGTTACTGGCATAAAGACAGACATATTGACAAATGGAACCAAATTGTGATCTCAGAAATACACCCTCATATCTATGGTCAAGGAATTTTTGACAAGGCTTTCAAGCTCACCCAGCTGGGTCAGAATGTTCTATGCAATAAATGGTGCTGGGAGAAATGGATATTCATATCCAGAAAGAAAAAAAGAGGACCCCTATTTCATATCGTGTACAAAAATTAACTCAAAATGGATCGGGGCCAAAATATGAAAGTGAAAACCATAAAATTTCCAGAAGATAATGTGGGAAAACATCTTCACGACCTTGTGGTATGCAGTAGTTTCTTAAACCTTACACCCAAAACATGAGTAACAAAAGAAAAATAGATAAATGAGACATGCTCATAATTAAACAATTTTGTACTTCAAAAGACTTTGTAAAGAAAATACAAAGACAGCCTACTCAATAGGAGAAAATATTTGTCAACCACATACCACACAAGATATATAAAGAGATCATACAAACCAATAATAAAAGGACCAGAAAAACAATTTTAAAAATGGGCAAATGACATGAGTAGATATTTTTTTCCAAAAAAGAAATAAGAATATCTAAACAGCACCTGCAAAAATGTTCACCATAACTAGCTATTAGGGAAGTGTAACTCAAAACTACAATGAGATACCATTTCACAAGTCATAGAATGGCCATTATTTTAAAAAAGAAGAAAACTACAAGTGCTGGAGAGGATATCAAGAAATAAGAACACTCCTTCACTGTTGGTGGGAATATAGAATGTTGCAGTCTCTGTGGAAGACAGTTTGACAGTACCTCAATATGCTGAATATAGAACTGCTGTATGATCCAGCAGCCCTATTACCAAGAATACACTCAGAAGAACTGAAAGCAAGTGTTGGCAAATTTTTTTTTTGTACATTTGTGTTCATATTAGCATTATTCACATTTGCTAAAATATAGAAACAGCCCAAGTGCCTATCAACCGATGAATGGATATGAATGAATGTGATAAATACATTGATGGAATACTTTTTAACTGTAAGAAAAATGAAATTGGGATGCATATGTCAACAAGGATGGACTCTGAGGACCTTTTATTGAATAAAAGAAGCCAGACACAAAAGGACAAATATTGTATGGTCTCTCTAATATGAACTAAATATGATGAGTAAATGCAAGGAGGTAAGCTCTAGATTATAAGTTACTAGGAGGTAGAATGTGAGTTGAGAATGGGAGCTGATGCTTAATGTATGTAGAATTTTTAATAAGTTTTATCATATAAATGCAAATGAATAGAGTTGATGGTAACACATTATAGTAACTATAACTAATGCTACTGATTTAGTCTTTTTAAAAGAATTCATCATATTATTTTAATGATAAAATAATTATAAATAAAAATTTAAAACAAAAATATTTTAAAAGAATAACACATATTGAGCAGAAAAGCTATGTAGTGTTTAAAATTCCACAAGAAATATAAAAATCGAAAGTACATTTCTTTGAAAAGCTCATAAACCTCTGCCAAATTTTTCATTTGTCATTTCAGTATTTGGTGGTAATGCACAATGCTATTAGAAAATAAGTATGAGATAGTTATATTAGAAAATTGAGAAATCTTGGTATTTTCACAAAGTGTAATATGATTAAAACTATTGTTAACCTCGATTAAAGAACAGAGATGCTTATCCTTTCATAAAAGCCCTCTTATCCAAATTTATATACTCATTAATTGTTTAGTAAGTTATATGACATTGTATTAAATATTGGGAAAACATGCAATGAGTAGAGAAATACAATAATCAGGTATAAAGGGAATATTTTTTAATACAGTTATGATTAATACATATATTAATTTTTGTAATCTTATGCATTTGTATATTGTTTACTGTCTATACACAGGGAAAATGATCTTTAATAATTATTTAAGGGTTTCAAATATCTGCTTTTTTTACTCCTCCATTATTTTCTGTATTACTAATTTAAAATGATTACATATATTTAGAAAAATAAAATTTAATCTCATGCTAGTGTGAAGATGCAGCTATTATAAAAGCATAAATATAAATACCACATCTATATTCTCAAGATATGTTTTTATTGCCTCTATCTATCCATCCATTTATCTATCAGCTTTATCTACCTCTTCTAAGAATGAGTGTGTATGTATGTGATAATGGGGTTTTAGAAATGGATCAATTTTAATTTTTTTCTGACAAATGTGAAATATTTTTCTATTGAATAAGAAAAGTTTAATGGGCAAAATTATTGACAAATGCTTAAAATGTGGAACTCAAAGGGCAAATATGCATGAAACAAAATGATATGAAGAAGTGTATTTGAAATGACTGCATCTCATCTGTGAGGAAGAATCCTTGAGAAGTGGAATTCTGGCATAAGAACACAGACAGTGTCTGGAATGCCAGACACTACTCAAAAGGTAAACCTTCAGAGCACTCTTTGAATTCTTGCTGGCACCAAGACTCAAGGATGAGATAAGGATAGACAAAAGGAGTAAACCTAGCAGGCAATGTTCTTTTTCATGCAAATTCTGAGAGTAATAAATCACTAGTCATGCCCCTCTGTGGGTAACCAGAAACTTGCCCTGCTAATAAAAGCCCTGGGCTGTCTGTGTTTTGGGGCTAGCATTATAGGTATGTTCTGCTAGCCCATGAGCCCAGCTTTTCTCTTAAACTCTTTGTCTTGTCTTACTTATATCGCAGTACCCTTCACCAAGTTACCCACACTTACAATTACATCATCCTTCCATGAGAACATGTGACAGATATTCTAAATCCAAAGAGCATCAGATATTGCCCAAAGGGGAGGAAAAAAGGAAATACGAATTGCTTATTCAATTGTTTTTCCTTTTTAAATAAGTATGAACATTTCTCAGTTGGTATTTTTTGGGAAATTAAGGTGATTTCGTTCCCCTTAAACTCAAGTCAATTTTCCCATTGTATTGGTTCATTGATAACATTTCAACAGACATGCATTCTTTCTATATACCACAAATCACAGGAAACCCATTATCACAGCACAGACCTCCTACAAAAGAAAAGAATGCTTAAACCATTAGATTTATGAATATACAAATGGAACTCATCTACACATTTCATATAACAGTGAAAATTGATTCTACATGGAAACGAAGTCAATTAAAGAGAACCCCGATTCAAAAAAATTAGAAGGATGTGTGAAAATGATATATATGTATATATGTACATATATGTATATATATAGCATATATATGTATGAAAATGATATATATGTATATATGTATATGCAGCATATATATGAAGAAAAGAATCCAATTAAAAAAGAATACAATAAGAAAACAATAAATCTTTCAGACTTTTCATATATAATGGTTAGAATAATTCAAATGCAGTAAGGGAAATGACAAGAAAATAAATGTAATATGTAAGATCAGAAAGGGATTTAAAAGAAGAAGCACAAATATTTTAAGAATAACAGTATGTTCTGTACCATTAGTTCTGAAGGAATTTTTTAAAAAGTATAACTAAAATAAATATGGGTGCACCAATTGCCTGATATGATGTGGAACATTGAAATACTGATACATGTGTGTATATAAGTTGACACAACTTTTTTAGAAAATCATTTGACATTTTGTCAATCAGCTAAAACCAGATTAATTTGCACTAAACAAAAATTTTAAGTATTGGTGCTGAGAGCAACGAAGACTATTTTCCAGCAATGTCACTTGCCCCTTGTGTTTAGGCTATAGCTTTGACACTCACAATCCATATTCTATGCCTAGGCTATTGGAGAACCTCTACATGGGATGTTGCAAGCTTTGTGGCAGAATAAATCATATTTTTTAAAGGTGTACAAGTATGTTAGTTTTTAAATCCACATATTTTAGTTCTGCTTTCACCACCTTGGCCTAAGAACTTCAAGAGGTCAAGCCTGAACTTAATAATTTGGAGCATTATAGTCCTCTCTTAATAGGGACATTGCAGAGAAAGCCATCTCAATACTCAGAAGGCAATCAGTTGTTTTTTTTTGTTTGTTTGTTTTTTTATTGTTGGTAAAAATCAAATTTTTCACAATACAAACCAATATTTGTAAAATGATATATAAATATATACGCATATTTGTACATTTGCTTACATAAATGTTATACATATATATATATATATTTTAAAGATACTTATATTACATAAATGTTACACAAAATTTACAGGGATTCCCATGTTCCCCACCACCCACACCTCCCATAACATCCCACATAAACATCTTTCATTAGTGTGGCCCATCACCTGCAATGACTATGCACATCCTGGGGCTTTGCCACTAAGCATGGACCATAGTTAACATTGCAGACCACACTCTCTCCAACACAGTTCTGCATGGTATATGCTCATGTAAAATGGCCTATATCTGTCACTGTAATGTCACTCAGGATAATTCCCAAGTCTTGAGAAAGCCCCTGTATTACAACTGCTTTTCCCTTCCCTGCTCTGAAAGCATCTAGTGGCCACTGGCTCCACCTCACTGTTATAATTTTTTCCATTGCTTGAATCACAATATGTCTACAATAGAATACCATTAAGTCCACTCTATTCCATAGCTCTACCCCCAATCTTGAGGAGTCTGGAATGGTGATGTCCACTCCACCTCCAAGTGAGAGTGAGCTTATATCCCATGGATATGGTGGATTGGATTATCCTGCTTGCAGCTGCAGGCTCTTTCCATTCCCCGGGATGGCTGTTGTCCATCATCGTCTACTAACCAGGTGACTTGGGTGAGTCCATTGAGCTGTAGAGTAGGAGTTACAGCTCCACCAAGATTCCAGGCACAGCTGGCATATGGGCAGGCCAGAGGCTCCATTCTCTGGAAGTACACCTACAAACTCCAGCATCACATATAGGTTTGAATAGAAAGGACTGATGGACCATGTGCAGGGAGGACTTATTTGAGTCCAACTTTGTCACTCTCAGAAGAACAGATTCCAAAGTTGAGCCCACTGATATGGCATCAATCTCTGGGGCTATCCCTTCTTATATAGGACCTGGGTGTCTCCAGAGCCCTCAGGAGGCCCTTTGTGTGGGGTGATACCCACTTTGGTCTTCTATGAGATCCTACAGACCTCTGCATAAATGTTACCTCTAGGATGACCTCCCGACTCACTTTGAAGTCTCTTAGCCACATGAAGTCATTTGTCTTTACCTTTTCCCCCTTTTATTCAAGGTCTTTTTCCTGTCATGTTGCCAGTTGGCACTTGGTATTAATCCCTCGTGGCCAGGGAAGCTTATCCCCGGAAATCTTGTCCCAGCTTGGGGGAAGGTAATGCATTCATTTACTGAGGTTGGCTTAGAAAGAGGCCACATTTGAGCAACAAGGGGGCTTTCAGGTGGCAACCCTTAGGTACCCCTTAACAGTATCTAGGAATTATTGATTACATTTCAGGATAGTGATTTTTGCTTATAAGCCAGAAGGAAATATTTATGGAATGAAAAAGGAACATGATAAACCTGTAGGATCCGGTTTTTGTTTGTTTTGCATTGTGACTATTTTTATAATTATGAGTTAGATTCTAAGTTTGTTTTGGAAAATTATATTTCTTTTTGATTAGCAATATATTAGCCAGTACACTCTGCCAAATAGAGCTAAAATTTAGAGTTTTAAACTTGGTTCAACAAACATTTCAATTACCATTGTTTTATTCATTTCTGGAGGTTATTGCAAAAAAAAGAAAAACTTGAATTATAATTGCACTCTATTTCTTAAATATATTTATTCTAATTTCACCAATATTTGTTCAACAGAAAGTACAAATTTCCCTCAGTTAATCAAATAATAATTGAGAACTCTATCACTTAAATTCTCCTCTTATATGGGTACACAAGTGCAATGCATATATATCATTGGTTATTTAGTTCCTCTATA
>JAQZBX010036388.1:0-24197 GCA_029593785.1 Cabassous unicinctus
GTGGTTGAAAGGAAACTCTAAGTTCATGTATATTACTAGAAGTAAAGCTAAGGAATGTAACATGGGGATGTATAACATAACAAAACCTCATGTAAAATACAAATATGGGTGATATTGCATATATAAGATTGTTTTACAAAATATAAATACAAATATTCTAGAGAGACAAAAACAGAATAGTAGCTATGTAGGGCAGGGGAAACAGAGATTGAGAGGTGTTGAGTTTTGTTTGTTAGGTTTTTGTTATTTTATTATCATTACTGGAATAATGAAAATGCTCTAAAAATGATTGAAGTGATGAACACACAACTATGTGATTATACCAAATACCATTGATTGTACACTTTGAATGTATTTTATGCTTTATTACTAAGAATCAATAAAATTTATTTGAAAAAAAAGTCTCCCAAAGATGAAAATACCAGGATCAGTTGGCTTCACAAATGAATTTTATCAATCATTCAAAGACAATCTAATTCCAATCTTGCTCACGCTCTTCCAAAACTTTGAACAGGAAAGAATGCTACCAAACTTATTCTATGAAGCCAACATCACCCTAATACCAAATCCAGATAAGTATAATATGAAAAAACAAAATTATAGACAAATAACACTAATGAATATAAATGGAAAAATCTTTAACAAAATATTTGCATACAGAATCCAAAAGCACATTAAAAAATTATACACTATGTTCAAGTATGTTTTAATCCATGTATGCAAGGTTGGTTCAAATCAAGAAATTCAATTAGTGTAATAAACCATATTGATAAATTGAAAGTGAAAAGTCATATGATCTTCTCAAATGATGAAGAAAAGGCATGTGACAAAAATAATAAAGCACCTTTTCTTGAAAAAATTACTGCAAAAGGTAAGAAGAGAAGGAAGTTTTCCAATTATGAGAAACCTATAGTCAGCCTTACATTCAAGGTGAAAGACTGAAAGCTTTCATCTGTTCTGATCAGGAACAAGAAAAGGATGCCCATGTCACAATTGTTTTTCAATATTGTGCTAGAAGTTCTTACTATAGCAACCAGGCTAAATAAAGAAATAAAAGGCACCCAAATAGGAAAGGAAGAAGTGAACCTTGCACTATTCACTGATGATATGATCCTTTATCTAGAAAATCCTGAAAACTCTGCATCAAAGGAATTAGAATTAGTAGACGTTTTCAGCGAAGTGGTGGGATAGAAGATTAATACACAAAAATCAGGTGCATTTTTATATACTATTGATTTGCTGTCTGAGGAGGAAATCAGAAAAGAATTCCATTTATAATATTGAGTAAAACAGTCAATATTTTGGAATAGAGTTAACCAAGGACATAAAATTCTGTATTCAGAAAACTACAAACGTTGCGAAAGAAATCGAAGATTTAAATAAATCGAAGAACATTCCGTGTTCATGGATTGGAAGATTAAATATCGTTAAGATGTCAATTCTACCCAAACTGATTTACAGATTCAACACAATCCCAATAAAAATCACAACAGCTTTCATGCTGAAATGGAAAAAACAATTATCAAATGTCTTTGGAATGGTAATGGGCCTCTTATAGACAAAAATATGTTAAAAAGAAGAATGAGTTTGGAGGACTTGCAATTTCCGACTTTAAAGCATATTACTTAGCAACAGTAGCAAAACAGTATGGTATTGGCATAAGCACAGACAGACTGACCAGGGGAACTGAATCAAGAATTCAGAAATAGACCCTAATATCTACCATTAAATTATCTTTGACAAGCCTATCAAATCCTCCCAGCTGAGTCGGAAGAGTCTATTCAACAAACTGTGCTGGGAAAACTGTATATCCCTATACAAAAGAAAGAAAGAGGACCAATATCTCACAACTTATACAAAAAATAACTTAAATTGAATCAAGGATGTAAATATAAAAGTGACAACCATAAAACTACTAATAGAAATATAGGAAAATATCTTCAAGATCTTGTGGTAGGCTGTAGTTTCTTAAATCTTATACCCAGAGCATGAGCAACAAAAGAAAAAAAAGGAAAATGGGACCTCCTCAAAATTAAGCATTTTTGCACCTCAAACAACTTTGCTAAATGGGTGAAAAGGCAGCTAACTCAGTAGGAGAAAACATTTGGCAATCACATATCCAACAAGGGTTATTATTCATGATATATAAAAAGACCATACATCTCAACAATAAAAAGACAAACTACCTGATTAAAAAATGGCAAAAAAAAAACCTTAAAAAGACAAGTGCTCAAAGAAGAAATACAAATGGTGAAGAAAAGCATGAAAAACTGCTTAACACTCATGATTAGGGAAAGGCAAATAAAAACTACAATGAGATATCATTTCACACCCATTAGACTGGCCATTATTAAAAAGCTGGAAAACTGTAAATTCTGGAGAGGATGCTGAAACATAAGAATGTCTATTCACACTTGGTGGAAATGGGGAATGGTGTAGCCTCTGTGGAGGACTGTTTGGCTGTTCCTAGGGAAATTGAACATAGACTTACCATGGGATCTAGCAATAATATTACTAAGTATATACCCAGAATTATGAGATCAGTGATATGAATAAACATCTGCACATCAAAGTTCAAAGTGGCTTTATTCACAATTGCCAAAAGTTGGAAACAACCCAGTTGTCCATCAACTGATGAATTGATAAAAATAATTGTGTGTACACATGGAATGGAATATTATGCAGGGTTAAGAAGAAATTAAGTTGTGAAGCATATGACAAAATGGATGAAATTGGAGGACATTATGTTGAGTGAAGCAAGCCAGATACAAGGACAAATACTGTATGATTGTGCTATTATGAGCTAAGTATATTATGTAAACTCTTGGAGTTAATAATTAGAATATAGGTCACCAGAAAATAGAATGAGGATAGAAAATGGAAAGCTGAGCGATAATCAGTGCAGAATTGGTGAAAACATTCTTGGTAAGTTTTTGGAAATGGATAGAAATGGTTAAAGCACATCATAGTGTTTGTAACTAGCAGAACTATCATATGGGTATGACAGTGGTTGAAAGGGAAAGTCTATGGTTATGTATATCATTAGAAGGAAAGAAAAAAAATGTAACAAGGGAGTGTATAACATAATGAAATATTCTGTAAAACATTAAAATGGGTGATATTGAATCTAGAAGATTGTTTTTTACAATATATAAACACAAATATACTACAGAGAAGGAAAGAAAATAGCATATGTGTACAGCAGGGGAAGCATTGAGAGATTGAGAGGTGATAAGGTTTTTGTTTGTTTATTATTATTATTATTGGAACAATGAAAATGCTCTAATAATGATTGAAGTAATGAATGCACAACTATGTAAGAATTCCAGATATTCTTATTTGTATGCTTTGGATGGATTTATGTTTTATCAATATGAATCAATTGCATTTGATTTGTTTTAAGAAAAGAAATAATTCCTTTCACAATACCAACTATAATAATCAAATATCTAGGAATAAATCTAACTAAGGATCTGAAAAAACAAGATTCCAGATCAATAGCTGCATACCAAGGACCAGGGGATGTGTTGATTTGCTCAAGCAATGATATCATATCTGGGACAGCAGCTGTAATTGCTATCACCACCTGGTTAAATTTTTGATGATCTACTGTCATCCTCCAAGATATATCTGCTTTCTGCATAGGCCAAATAGAAGAGTTGTTTGGGAACATGTTTGGGAACCACCTCCCCTGCATCCTTCAAAGTCTTGATGGTGGCACGGATCTCTACAGTCCCTCCAGGAATCTGGTATTGGTTTTGATTTACTATTTTGCTAGGTAAGGGCAGGTCTAGTGGCTTCCACTGAGCCTTTCCTACCACTCCCCAAGTCATGGATCCAATGTGAGAATTCTGTCAGTTACTGAGTAGGTCTATTCCAATTGTATATTCTGGAACTGGGGAAATAGCCATAGATGAGTCTGGGGACCCACTGCAACCACTGTGAGACAGACCTGAGCCAAAACTCCATTGATCACCTGACCTCCACAAGCTCCTACTCTGACAAATGGACCACTGTGACCTTTTAGTCTCCTGGAATTAATGTCACTTATGAACCAGTGTCTAATAACCCCCCAAATATCTGATCATACTTACCTGGCAGGGGAGATATCATGATTTTGAACGTGGTTTTCCCAAATCAAGGCTTATCCATTGCCCTCTGGATGTACTGACCCCTGTGATTTCCTCAAATGTGGGAAACTCAACTGCATAATTTGTGTAATGGGGGACTATGTTCATGTTCTCCCCTGTTAAAAAAAAAATTGATCATTTCCCTTTCCCCAATGCACAGTTACCCTGGTAAAAGGCTGTAGGTCTCTTTTGGGAAAGCTGGGAAGAGAATAGGTTTATCTGGCAGTATCAGCAGTATTTAGGGCTTCAATGTCCCCACTGATACCCCCAGAGTTCCACTCCTTTCCAATTAATTTCCTCACATTAACAGTAGCACCCTGTAAGTTTGAGATTATAGTTTTGTTTAGCAATAACTCTGCTACTCGTATGATGAGACTCTGAGTCCAGTTTTCAGAGATTTCATGTCTGCCACTGCACAAAAAAGATTTTCTTTCAGAAAACACATAGGAACTTTCACATCATTCATATGAAGCTTAAGAAGTAAATTAGAGGATTGTGGGAACATGAGTGATGATGTAGACATATAAATCTTTGCTATCACTAAGCAAAAAAAAAAAAAAAAAAAAAAAAAGCCAATGGCAGCCATGCGGACCTGCTTTGGGGCACAGCAAATGAGAGTACTGCTTAACAACTCATAGAAGCGTAAGAGTCAGAGACACAAAGAAGCCAAAACAACTAACCATGAGTTATTAAACTTCCTGAATTCCTGGAAGGGCTCCCTTCCCCCAGGCCTGAGATATTAAGCTAGGGTAAAACTCCTGGTGAATTGTATCTATTTGGGAGTAGAGCAGATGCTTACCTCCACAGGAAGTGTTCTAAGTCATCTAGGAGAGTAATGGACAGATAAGGAAGCCAGGAATTATCGGGGGTTGCTTACCTCAGTGACTGCACACATACCCAGCCCTCTGGGTGGACAGTCTAGAGGAAGACCCAGCTGCTGCTCTAAACAGATGTGTGATGGCAGATCCCTGCCAGGAAGGGGGGTCTGGGAGAGTGGAGAGAGATTTTTTTGCAGTGAATTTAGCCAGCTGGGCACCCTTTGAATATCAGAAGGGACCCCGACTCTACAGGCAGAGGAAAGGGGGTCATCCCAGGCTGGTGGGCATGCCCAGCCACCTAGGTAAAGAAAAAAATTACATCAGAGAGAAGGAAGAGAAAGGCAGTGATCAGCACCACTCCAGCTGACTGCAGGGGATCTAATCTGCCCAAGACAGAAGGGTCAGATAGCCTTCTGAAAGCCTACTTAACCCAAGGAGGCAAAATTGCTCAGTGGGAGAATCCCTGCCAATCACATATAAGGTCCCTGGGTCAATTTCTGGCTATTCTTTGAGAAGAGATTCAACAGGTTATCAGGCAGCCAGTTGAAACTTTATGACAGGGAACATACAGACATTTTCTTAGTATTAGCTTTAATTGGATCTCTTATTTAAAAAAAACAAAAACAAAAACAAAAACAAAAAACTTCATTTTTTTAAATTGCCCTTTACTCATTAAAACCCAGTTCAAAACCTGCAGAAGGCAGGCTGCAGAATGAGTGATTGAGGAACATCTAAGGGGTCTAAGAAAGAAGGTTGTATTTCTGTGTTTATTTTTATTTCTTTCTTCTACCTCCTTTAAAAAAAAAAAACAAGTTTCTGCTGTCTTGTTTCTTGCTTGTTTTGTATCACCTCCCTTTCTTTCTCTTCTTGTTTACTTTTTCTTTTTCTTTCTTTTATTCTTTTGGTTACTGATCTATTCTACCTATGCTACATCTTCTTTTCACTCTTTAATCTTTATAGTTTTTTTTTCCATAGCTGTTCTTTCATTCCACCTCTTTTATTGGGTCTCCAATTTTTCTTGTTTTTATTAATCTCTCTACCCCTTTTTCCCTGTAATACTCTCATTTTTACTTTTTCCTTTCTTTCTTCTCTGTTTTCTTTTCTCCTTTTCTCACATTCCAGCACTTAAATTCATTCTATATATATATTTTTCTATTCTGTTTCTTGTTTCATTGTTTCAATTCCACTTACCTAATCTTATTTCTCTGTGCTTCTTATTCCTGTTAATTTTTCAATTTCCTAGGTCTTGTACATTTGCTGTCTGGCCTTTTACTAATAGCATTACTATTATTCCTTTTGTCTTCCCATCTCTCCTTTTATTTGGTCCCAACTTTTTTTCTTACAAAGGAAACTAGGTAGATATTTCTCACAAAAAAATTTTGAGCGGGGCCAAGATCCTGCCTGACTGAGGTGTTTTGGAACCCACAGAGTAGAAGACCTCAGGGCATTGATATGTAGGGAGCCGAATGAAGAAATAAATTCCTCAAAATTGCTGCTGGCTTGATTCTCGGTTACTGTGTTTCCTCTTCCTTGATTTCCCCTTTTCTGTGGATGCCAATTTTGTATACCAAGTCTGTCTCTTTTACTTCCTTCATCAGACTATTTTCTGCTTTCTGTTGTTGTTTTTATATTTCACCTCTCTTTGTTTAGTACCCAATTTTTCTGGTTTTTATTTCTACCTCATCTATCCTGTTCTTTTTCTTTTATTAACTTTTTTTTCTCTTTGTAATTTCTTTTCTATTTCCCTTACTCCTCATCATACTGGACTTTTAATTCAGTCTACATATTTTTCTCTACTTGGTTTCCCATTTCATTGTTGGTCCCCACTTTTCTAATCCTATTACTCTACATTGCTTACATGAGTTAAGTGTAGAGTTACAACACCTTAAATGGTTCCTCTTCTAACTATTACTATTATCCTTTTACTTTTCTTTCCTCTTTCCTTTTCCCTGGCCCTAATTTTTCCCTCATTGGGAACATAGGCAATAGTAATGAAATAGAATAAGAAGAACAAAGTGTCAAAGAGAAAACTTACACATACAAAAAAGCAATTAAATAAAACTATAGAATAAAGAGAGAAGCTAATCAACTGAATAAATCCATCAAGATATAAGGATGACCAGAGGGCAACAACAACAACAAAAAAACAGAAACCATGCTAAGAAACAAGAAGACATGGTTGTCTCCAATGAACAAACTAAACACCAGGAAGAAGTGCAGAAAATTGAACAACTATTCAAAGCTTTCCAAATAAATATCATGGACCAACTTAATGAAGTGAAGGAAGAGATTAAGGATATTAAGAATAGACTGGGAAAACATACTGAAGAAATTGCAAACATATATAAAAAGATAACACATATGATGGTGATGAATGGCACAAAACAAGAAATCAAAAATACACTGGAAGTGCAAAACAGTAGATTTGAACAGGCAGAGGAAAGAATTAGTGCTGTGGAAGACATATCTGAAATCAGTCATGAAGTAGAAAAGATAGAAAAAAAGATTTTAAAAATTCAACAGGGACTTAGGGATATGAATGACAACATAGAATTCACAGACATATGCCTTATAGGCATCCCAGAGGGAGAAAAGAAGGGAAAGGTGACAGAAGGAGTGTTGGAGGAAATAATGCCTGAAAACTTCATAACCCTATTGAGGGAGATGGATAAACAAGTACAGGATGCATAGCACACCTCAAACAGTATAATTCCCAACAGGCCTTCTCGAAGACATATACTTGTCAAACTGTCCAATGCTCAAGACAAAAAGAAAATAATGAAAGCAAAAACAGAAAAGAAAACCATCACATACAAGGGAAGCTCAATAAGATTAAGTGCTAATTTCTCATATGAAACCATGGATGCAAGAAGACAGTGGTAAGACATAGGTAAATTACTAAAAGAAAAAAACTTCCAGACAAGCATTCACTCTCCAGCAAAGTTGGCAGGCAAAAATGATGAAGAGTTCAAAATATTCACAGATAAACAGAAATTAAGACAATATGCGAATAAGAAAATGGCCTTTCAGGAAATACTAAAGGGACCTCTGCAGGTTGAAAGGAAAAATAGGAGACAGAGAGTTGGAGAAGAGTGTAAGAACTACTAAAAAGACAAAAAGGAGAAACAAATACAACATATGACAAACATAAACTCAAAGAAAATATGGCTGATGTAAGAAATTTCTTGAGAGTAGTAACAGTGAATGTTAATGGATTAAACTCACCAATCAAGAGCCACAGATTGGCAGAATGGATTAGGAAATATGACCAATCTATATGTTATCTACAAGGAACCCACCTTAGACACAGGAATTCAGTAAGGCTAAAAGTGAATGGCTGGAAAACAGTCTTACAAACAAATAATAATAATAATAATAAAGGGCAGAAGTAGCTATACTAATATTGGACAAAATAGACTTTAAATGCAAAACTATTATAAGAGACAGAGATGGACATTATATATTAGTGAAAGGGGTAATCTTCCAAGAAGAAAGAACAATCATAAACATTTATGCATCTAACAGGGGCGCTGCAAAATTCATGAGGCAAACACTGGAAAAAGTAAGTGGAAAAATAGATGCCTCTACAATTATAGTGGGGGAATTTAATACATTATTATCATCATTAGACAGAATGTTTTGACAGAGAATTAATAAAGAAACAAAGACTTTGGTTAACACATTAGAGAATATGGACCTAATAGGTATATAAAGAACACTACACCCAAATACAGATAGATGCATATTCTTCTCGAGTGCACATGGATCATACTCCAAATTAGAACACAAACTAGGCCCAATATAAAATTTCAATGAATTCAGAAAGATTGAGATTATACAAAGTAATTTCTCTGACTGCAATGGAATGAAATTGAAAATCAATAAGGGCCAGAGACCTAGATTAGGCAAAAAGATAAGGAAGTTAAACAAAACAGACTTAGACATACAGTGGGTCAAAGAGGAAATCTCAAAAGAAATCAGTAACTACCTTGAAATGAATGAAAATGACAACACAATATATCAAAACCTATGGGAGGCAGCAAAAGCTGTACTGAGAGGAATTGAACAAACAACAAAAAAAGTAACCTCAAAGGAAATAGAAAGAAGGAAATAACAAAGATTAGAGCAGAACTAAATTAAATAGAAAATAAGAAATCACTAGAAAAAAATAAACAAAACCAAAAGCTGGTTACTGCAGAAGAGCAATAAAATTGACAAACTCTTAGCCAGACTAACAAAGAAAAAAAGAGAGGAAATGCAAATACACAAAATAGGAAATGAGGAAGGGGATATCACCACTGACCCCACAGAACTGAAAAATATCATAACAGGATACATTGAAAAATTATATGCCAATAAGAATGATAATTTAGAGGAAATGGACAAATTCCTAGAAACTCAGAAGCAGCCTGCATTGATGAAAGAAGAAATTGATGAACTCAAAAGTCCAATCACAAGTAAAGAGATAGACTCAGTCATCAAAAACCACGAAACTAAGAAGAGCCCAGGACCAGAAAGTTTCACAGGTGAATTCTACCAAATATTCTGGAAGGAACTAACACCAATCCTGCTTAAGTTCTTCCAAAAAACAGAAGTAGAAAGAACATTGCCTAAATCTTTCTATGATGCCAAGATTACCCTAATACCAAAGCAAAACAAAGATGTCAAAAGAAAGTAAAATTACAGACTAATCTCTCTAATAAACCTAGATGCTAAAATCCTCAACAAAATACTTGCTAATTGCATGCAGTTAGCAAACGAATTATACACCATGACCAAGTGGGTTTCATCCAGGGTATGCAAGGATGGTTCAACATAAGAAAATCAATCAATGTAATACACCACATAAACAGATTGAAAGAAAAAAGTTACATGATCATCTCTATAGAAGCAGAAAAAACATTTGACAAAATACAGCACTCCTTTCTCATAAATATACTGCAAAAGATGGGAAAGGAGGAAACTTTCTGAACATGATAAAGGATATGTATGAAAAACCCACAGCTAACATCATCTTCAATCATGAATTCATAAAGTATTTCCCTCTCAGATTGGGAAGAAAACAAGGATGCCCACTATCACTACTCCTATTTAATATTGTCTTAGACGTACTTGCTTGAGCATGGAAGCAAGAACAAGATTTAAAATGCATCCAAATTGGAAAGGAAGATGGAAAAATTTCACTATTTGCAGATGACATGATCCTATACATAGAAAGCACTGAGAAATCTACAACAAAGCTTTTAGAACTTATAAATGAGTTTAGTAAAGTCGCAGGCTATAAAATCAATAACATTTTTGTACACCAAAAACAAGCAATCTGAAGAGGAAGTCAAGAAAAAAAAAACCATTTACAATAGCAACTAAAAGAATCAATTACCTGGGAATAAATATAACTAAAGATGTAAGGAACTTATATGCAGGAACCTATATTAAGTGTTAAAACAACACAAAGAAGATTTAAATAGCAGAAGATTTTTTCCCTATTCATAGATAGGAAGAATAAACATCGTTAAGAAATCTGTCTTACCCAAACTAATGTACAGATTTAATGCAATCCCAATAGAAATCAAAACAGCCTTTTTTAATGAACAGGAAAGACCAACTACAAAATTTATTTGGAATGGTAAGAGGTCCCGAATTGACAAAGACATATTGAAAAATAAAAATTAAATTAGAGGAATCACATTACCTGACTTTAAATCTACAAAGCTACAGTGGTCCAAACTGCATGGTAGTAGCACAAGGAAAGACATAAAGACCAATGGAACCGAACTGAAAATTCTGATATAGATCCTTGCATATACAGTCATCTGATATCCTACAAGGCCACCAAGGCCTGTGAACTGGGAGAGAATGGCCTCTTCAACAAATGGTGCTTTGAGAACTGAACATCCATATCCAAAGGAATGGGGAGGAACACCATCTTACACCTTAAAAATAATACCTCAAGATGGATCAAAGAAGCAAAATCATAAAGACCCTGGAAGATAATATAGGGAAGCACCTACATGAAGTTGTAATAGGAAATGTTTTCATGAACTTCACACCCAAAGAATGAGCAGTGAAAGAAAAATAGATAAATGGGACTCCTCAAAATTAAACAATTTTGCACATCAAAGGAGGTTGTCAAGAAAGTAAAAATGTAGCCTATGCAACGGGAGAAAACATTTGGAAACCATACATCTGATAGGAGACTGATATCCTGTATATATAATGAAACCCTACCTCTCAAAAATAAAAAGACAAACAACTAATTTTAAAAAATGGACATGTGACCTGAAAACACACTTCTCCAAAGAAGAAATACAAATGGCTAAAAAGCACATGAAAAGATGCTCACCATCACCAGCTATTAGGGCAATGCAAATCAAAACTGCAATGAGATACCCTCTTACACCCATTAGAATAACAGCAATTAAAAAAATATATCAGAATTCCTTATCCATTCTGCCAATCTGTGTCTCTTGACTGGTGAGTTTAATCCATTAACATTCAGTGTTATTACTCTCAAGGAATTTCTTACATCAGCCATATTTTCTTTAGGTTTATGGGATATAAGTCCCCTTTCACTTGGAGGTGGAGTGGACATCACCATCTCAGACTTCTCAGGATAGGGGGAAGAGCTGTGGAGTGGAGTGGACTTGCTGATATTCTTTTATAGATATATTGTGATTCACACAATGGAGGTAATTGCAGCATTGATGTGGAGCCAGTAGCCACTGGACTTTTTGGAGGCAGGGAGAGGGAAAAGCAGTTGTACCACAGGGGCTTTTTTGGGACTTGGGAATTATCCTGGGTGGCATTGCAATGAGAAATATAGGCCATTTTATATCACTATATAACATGCAGAACTCTGTGGGAGAAAGTGTGGTATACAGTGTGAGCTATGGTCCATGCTCAGTGGCAAGGCCCCAAGATTTGTAATCTATTGCAGGTGACGTGCCACTCTAGTGAAGGATGTTTATGTGGGAAGTTGTGGGAGGGGTGGGAGGTGGGGCATATGGGAATCCTTACAATTTTTGTGTAACATTTGTGTAATCTAAGTATCTTTATAAAAATAAAAATTAAAAATTAGAAAAAGCAAAAAAATAAAATAAAATAAATAAACCACAGCACACTATAAGTGTTGGAGAGGATGCGGAGGAATGGGAACCCTCATCCTCTCCTGGTGGGAATGTAGAATTGGCCAGCCATTGTGGAGATCAGTTTGAGGTTCCTCAAAAAACTAACTATAGAACTTCCATATTTTCCAGCAATTCCACTGCTGGGTAAATACCCAGAAGAATTGAAAGGAAAGACATGAACAGATATATGCACATTAATGTTCAAAGCAGCATTATTCACTATTGCCAAAAGTTGGAATCAACCTAAGTGTCCATCAGAAGATGAATGGATTGAAAAAATGTGATCCATACATACAACGGAATATTACTCAGCTGTAAGAAGGAATACAGTGCTAAAACACAGGATAATGGGGATGAATCTTGAGGAAATTATATTGAGTGAAGCATACCAGGCATTGAAGGATAACAGTACATGATCTCACTGATATGAATTAAGCAAATTGAGAAGACTCAGAGAGCTATTGTCTGGAAGCTAGGTCTACAAGAAATAGAAATGGAGAAGAATGTTGTGAGCCAACACCCATATAGACATAATCTATGGTAAGGTGAAAGTGTGTTGCCATGTATTGAAGGGATAGGACAGGAGGGAAGGATATTATTGGGTTGGTTGGTGCAGGGTTGACAGGTGGACAGATTGGGGAGGGTGTGTTGGAAGGTCCAGGGTACTGGTAGGAGGGTTGGGAGAGGGACAAGTTGAACACTGGGGATTTACAGGAACGTGGTTGAAAGTACAAAGTTGAGAATGCTCTTATGGCAATATGACAAGGAGGGGTTCCTGGTTTAGGGTGTTGGATGTGGAGGCATTCATGACAGGGCACACCTGAAGCAGGCTTCTAGGGAGTGTGTGAGTGATCATTCTGTCATAATAATTTGTGTCAGGGGGTGGAGACCCATATAATGAGCGGGAAGGTGTTGGCCTTCCATCCCCAGGAGGACTGATTTGTTCACCCATAGACAGGCAGGAGTCTCTCAAGAGCATTGGTGGTTCTAACAGGGGAGGGCAAATTAGTGTGTCAAGACCTCAGTGTTGTTGCATGTAACTTGAATGATGTTATCCAAAGAGTGAAGCCAGCAGGTTGCCATGGGCCATGAGGGAAGGGGGAGGGAGGAATAGAACAAAGAGGGGGTATTTAGTGGGCTGTAGAAGTGTCCTACATGATTTTACAATGACGGACAAAGAAAATAGTAAATATCATCAAAATTTATAAAAGTATATGGTCTAAAATGTAAACCATAATGTAAAACATTGACCATATTTAGAAGCTATGTTTCATTATTTTGATATCAGTTGTAACAAAGGTACCATCCACATATAAAAAGGTATTAATATGGGAGGGAGGAATGGGGGAGGATATTGGGTATATAAGAGTCATCTTTATTCTGTGTATGACTTTGCTCTGACCTAAAACTTCTTTGGAAACAAAATAAAAAATAGTGCGACACTGGGGAATGTGTGGTGGGAAGGCACCACCATACAGACAGAATACCTGATATTGTGGTGATGAAATGCAAAATTCCAAAAAAAAAATTTTTAACCAGTTTATTTAATTTTTTATATTTTAAATAATAATTTTTTTAAAAAAAATTTAAAGATACTTAGATTACATAAAAATTACACAAAAATTATAGGGATTTCCATATGCCTAACCTCACACACCTCCCACAACCTCCCACATAAACATCACTAGAATGGCACATCACCTGCAATAGATTACAAATCTTGGGGCCTTGCCACTGAGCATGGCCCATAGTTCAATTGTAGACCACACTCTCTCCCACACAGATCTGCATGTTATATGATGATATGAAATGGCCTCTATCTGCCATTGCAATGTCAATCTGGATAATTCCCAAGTCCCAAGAAAGCCCCTGTATTACAACTGCTTTTCCCTGACCTTGCCCCAAGAGTCTCCAGTGGCCACTGTCTCCACATTAAAGTTGTAATTTCTTCCACTGCTTGAACCACAGCATGTCTATAACAGAATACCAGTAAGTCCACTGTAGATTATAGCTTTTCTCCCAGCATTAAGGAGTCTGGGATGGTGATGTCCACTCCACCTCCAAGTGAGAGGTCGCTTATATCCCATGGATAAGATGGATGCAATTATCCTGCCTGCAGCTGCAGACTCTCTCCATTCCCTGGGATGGCCATTGTCCATCATCATCTCCTCACCAAGTATCCTGGGTGAGTCCATTGAGCTGTAGAGTAGGACTTGCAGCTCCACCAAGATTCTGGGCCCAGCTGACACATGGACAGTCCAAAGGCTCATCTCTGGAAGTACACCTACAAACTCCCGCAGCATATATATGTTTGAATAACAGGGACAGAAGGACCATGTGCAGGGAAGACATATTTGAGTCTAACTCTGTCACTCTCAGGAGCACAGATTCCAAAGTAGGGCCCACTGATAAGGCACCAAACTCTGGGGATTTTGGCCCTGATATAGGACCTGGGTGTCTCTAGAGCCCTCAGGAGCCCCTCTATTTGGGGTGATATCCACATTGGAAGCCTATGAGGACCTACTGAGATGTGAATGAGCATTACCTCTGGGATGACCTCCAAATTCACTTTGAAGTCTCTTAGCCATATGAACTCATTTGTCTTTATATGTTCCCCCTTTTATTCAAGGTATTTTTCCAGTCATCTTGCCAGTTGGCACTTGGTATTAATCCATCATTGCCAGGGAAGCTCATCCCTGGGAGTCATGCCCCATGCTGAGAGTAAGGTAATGCATTCATATGCTGAGCTTGGCTTAGAAAGAAGCCACATTTGAGCAACAAGGAGGCTCTCAGGAGGTAGCCATTAGACACTGCATTACAATAGGCTAAGTTTCAATTACAAGAGCAGACTCCTAAGGCTAGTCATCAATAACAAAAGCCCATCAGTGGATCATCCTTCTTTGCCAGACACTCTCCCTGCACTTGGGGGACCATTGTTGCTCTTTTGCAGAATGTGGCAGAGCTCTACAGGATGGGAATTCAGTATTCTCTCATTCATTGAGTGATTCTCAATCCATTGTGACCATGCTCCTTAAGCATTTAAACAATTTTATATATATTTTATGTATGTTCAGGTGAACTTCTTCCCATGAACTCTCCATTCCTGACACCCCCCACTAAAGATCCTCTCCCACCCCATTTGTAACCCTTCTGTGATCCAAAGCTTCTTTAAAGAGGAAAACAATACAATAGCCAAATACAATTAATGGGAAAATGAAATAATAGTGATAAGTTTAAATATAAGAGATATATACATGAAAACTTAAAAAAAAAAACTAAAAATAAAATAAAAGGATTGGGTTATCAAAAAAATGCGGAAAAAATTAAAAAAAATTTTTTTGACATTTTGCCTTTTATCACTGCAATATCTGTTGTCCACTCTGTACCATGGCACCTTCCCCCTCCCAATCCCCAGTGTCTCGCTATTTTTCATTTACTTTTCAAAGAAGTTTTAGGTCACAGCAATGTCACACAGAGAATACAAGAGGCTCTCATATACCCAACCTCCTCCCCATTTCCTCAACCCATATTAAAACCTTTTTGTATGTGGATGGTAGAATTGTTATAACTGATATACAGATAGTGAAACATAGCTACTAAACATTGTCAATTGTTTACATTATGCTTTACATTTTAGACCGTACACTTTTATAAATTCTGATGATATTTGCCATGTCCTGTGTCCATCACTGTAAGATAATGAAAAACATATCCACTGACCACTAAAAAACCCCCTTTGATTTATTCTATTCCTCCCTCCCCATGCCCCCAGGGCCCATGATGACCCCCTGGCTTGATTCATTGGATGACAAGATTCATATTTACATGCAAAAAGAGGTCTTGACACACTGGTTTTTCCTCCCCTATTAGGAATCACCCTTGCTCTTGAGAGACTCCTGCCTATTTCTGAGAAAATCAGGTCTCCCAAAGATTGGAATCCATCTCCTTCCCACTCATTTTGTGGGTCTCCACCCACTGATACAACACATTATGACAGGATGAATGCTCACACACTCCCTAGAAGCCTGCTTCAGATGCATCCTGTCCCGAATGCTGCCCCCAAAACACCCTAAACCAGTGACACTTCCTTGTCATATTGCCATAAGAACATTCCCACCTCTGTACTTTCCAACTCTTACCCACAAATCCCAAGTGTTCACCAGGTCACACTTCCATCTCTCCCCACATTATCCTGGGTATTCTAACTCACCCTTCCCAGTCTATCCTCCTGTCAACCCTGCAACACCAAACCCATTAATATCACTACCCACCTATCCTATCCCTTCAATATGCAACTACACTCTATTACTTTACCATAGATTACATCCATATGGGTGATGGCTCACAACTTTCTGTTCTCTTTCTCTTTCTTGTAAAACTATCTTTCAGACAATAGTTCTCAGAGACTGCTCAATTTCCTTAATTCATATCAGTGAGGTCATAGATTGTTCATCCTTCAATTCCAGGCTTGCTTCACTCAACATAAAGTCTTCAAGATTCATCCATGTTGTCCCATCTGTTAGCACTTTATTCCTTTTTACAGCTAAGTGATATTCCATTGTATGTATGTACCGTATTTTGTTTATTAATTTTAAAATATATTTTTCATTTCTTAAATATCCCAAACTATTAATTTCACTTTATTTTAGTTTTTAAAAAATTTTGGTATATTATTTCTTACATTTAAACTTGTCATTATTGTTTCATTTTCCTATCAATTGTATTTGACTAATGTAATGGCTTCATTTTTGAAGCTTTGGATCAGATTAGGTTACAATTGGGGTGGGTGAGAATCATTGGTGTGGGGTTTCAATGTTGGGGGATGTATGGGAAGGAGTTCATCTGAGCACACATAAGGTATGGAAAAACGTTCAAATGTCCACGGGTCATTGTCACAGTGATTGGAGACTCACACATTAACTGAGAGAATATTGAATAACCATCCTGGAGAGCTCTGCCACATTTTCTAAGGGACCAGCAACAGTTCCCCAAGTGCAGGGTTAGTGACTGGTGAAGAGTATGATCTAATGATGGGCCCTTGATATTGATGACTAGGCTTACGAGCCTTTGTTCTTGATATTAAAACTTAGCATATTGATATGGGTTGCCTAAGGGTTACCTCTTGAGAGCCTCCTTGTTGATCAAATGTGCTCTCTCTCCAAGCCAAACTCAGCATATGAATGCATTACCTTCACACCAGCGTGGGACATGACTCCCAGAGATGAACCTCGCTGGCACCGAGGGATCACTACCAAGCACCAACTAGCAATGTAACTGGAAAAATACCCCGAATAAAAGAGGGAAATTGTAAAGACATATGTGTTTACATGGCTAAGAATCTTCAAAGTGATTCTGGAGGTCATCCCAGAGGTAATGCTTACACACATCTCAGCAGGATCTCATAGACTTCCAAAGTGTATACTACACCATAAAGCAGGACTCCTGAGGGCTCTGGAGACACTCAGGTCCTATGGTCAGGGTGGATAGCTCCAGAGTTTCATGCCTTGCCAGTGGGCCCTCCTTTGGAGCTTGTGCCCCTGAGAGTGACAGTGTTGGACTCAGTTATGTCTTCTTTGCAAATGGCTCATTTGTCCCTTCTATTTAAACTATATTTGGTGCTGGAGTTTGCAGGTCTTTGAGCTGTTCATGTGTCAGCTAGGCCTGGGAAACTCAGTGGGCCATAGCTCATTTGACTCACCCAGTACAACTGGTGAGGACATGATGATGGGTAACGGCCATCCCAAGGAAGGAAGAGAGTCTGCACCTGCAGGAAAGATAGTCCCATCCATTTTCCCCATGGGATATAAGCCCCCTTTCAATTGGAAATTGAGTGGATGTCACCATGCCAGAATCCTGAGGACTGGGGAAAGAGCTATGTATTTGATTTGACTTACTGGTATTCTACTATAGATACATTGTGATTCCAGCAAGGAAAGAAATTGCAACATTGATGTGGAGCCAGTGGCCATTGGAGGGTCTGAGGGCAGGGAAAGGGAAAAACAGTTGTAACACGGGGGCTTTTTTGGCGCTTGGGAATCACCCTGAGTGATGTTGCAATGACAAATATAGGCCATTTTATATCATCATATAACATGCAGAACTCTGTGGGAAAGAGTGTAGACTATAATGTGAACTATTGTCATTGCTGAATGGCAAAGCCACAACATGCATTTATCAACTGCAATGAATATACCACATTAATGAAGGATGTTTATGTTGCAGAGTGTGGGAGGTGTGGGGCATATAGGAATCTCTATATTTTTTGTTTAAAATTAATATAATCTAAGTATCCATTAAAACAAAAATAAAAATAAATTTAAAAAAGAAATAAATTATAACCTTTCACCTCAACCCTTTCTTTTTTTAAACTGTATCCTGCATATTTAGGAACAGCCAGCCAACATCATTGTACCATTTAACTCCACAAAACTCTGTTAATGTATTAAAAACACTCTCACCAAGATCCTTGCCTCTTACGAGCATGGAAGTATGCATATTCAGTGGGGATATTTTGTGCATCTCTAATGCCAATTCATGCCAAGACTCTCATTGGACTCTTGATTATTGTAAAGTGAGTCATTAGTGCCCTTGAAACTAATCAGAGTAAGGATCCAATTGCAAAAATCCCAGACCAATTCAGAAATCCCATTTTTAAGATTTTGTTTCTCAGAAGCCACTCCTGGTACTAAACTGTATTAGTCAGCGTTCTCTAGGAGAACAAAACTGACAGGAGCTATCTGTAAATAGTAAGAACTTTTATAAAATTGTTTCATGTGACCATGGAGATGCATAAGTCCAAATTCTTCCAGCCATGTTGCAAATCAGGGGTTCTGATGAGGGTCCTTGATGAGTTTCCAGGAGATGCTGGTTGTCTGAAACAGAGATAACAATTCTTCATCTGAATGCTGAAACCACGTCTGCTTTTTAGGATTTCAACTGATTGGATGAGATATCACTTATTGCTGATGGCAACCTCCTCAGTTAATTGTAGATGTAACCAGCCATCTCTATAATCAACTCACTGGTGATTAAATCTATGAAATGCCCTTTTATTACAATTAGCCTAATGCTTGCTTGACCAAACAACTGGGCACCATTACCTGGTCAAGCTGACACATTAGACTAACCACCAAGAAAAGTAACTGCACAACTAAATATAGAATACTTATTACATCCCATGCCAAGTATTGATCTAGGAACTTAATGTGGTTTATGTGCAAGATAAAACAGCTGGACTATTGTAAAGAGTTCTATCTGATTAAAGCACTTAGTCTATGGGTTCTTATACTATACCTTGTAAATCATGCACCCTATGTGTGTAAACATATTCTAATCACTCAGACAATAATATATAAGCTGGACTGGATTATGAGCCTGGCATAAGTACCCTGCATACTCATCTGACACATTAAAAATTCCTTGAATAAAGTGGATTGGTAAAACAGACAATATTTAATTTTTCCTTAAGGTGGAACCAACTCAGTTGCTGGTTCATTTTAAATTAAAATATCAGAATACAAATAAAATAAAACACTGTAACTTTTTCAGATGAAAAAGTTAGTCAAAAAGACATTCAATAAAATCAAATTGTCCAGAAAATGTTAATTGTTTATGTCGTGATAAAGAAAGGATTATTGAAATTAAAATGACTTTGAAATATCTAGACTATAGATATTTGAGGGAATATTAGCATAGTGTAAAATTATACACAGAATACACATATTACATCTCAACAGAATGAGATATAAGTATGAAGGTAAATATAGGTATGAGGTAAAGAGTGATGGTTAAAAAGTGTATGATGTGGCCAAGGCAGGAATTTGTATAGAACTTTGTCATACACAACTTAATTTGGACTCTAACATTCATGCTCCACCAAAAATTTCTAATCTTCTTCAAGCCTGGTGTTTTCTCACTACCTTGGGATTAAATTATATGCCTCTATAATATGAGTGTTTACATACTGGATTAAGGTATTCATTTAATAAAATTTTGTATGGCTGCCAAAAACTTTAAGTCTAATAAATCATATACCAATGGGCAGAATTTTTAAAATTACATATTTCTTACCCAAAATATTTCTTTATTAGCCTGTGCTTATACTCTCATGTTTAGCAAAACAATTGATCTAATTATTCTATTCAATCATTTCACAGATGTTCCTGCAGTCATTAATAATTGGGCTAAGGGATGTAAAATGACCTTTAGAAAGAACAACTAACAAATAGATGTTTGATATTAGACCTATTGATTTTGGGTGTGAGTTTAATATATATTTTCCTCTAATTCACTGCCCATAACATTTTTGGCCCACTAAAAGAAATGATAATAAAAGACTTCATGTTTATGTAGCGTAACATTCTCCCTGATGGGATTTTGTACCCTCAAGAAACCCAAACCCTCCCATACCATGAACACACACAAATACACAATTGCACACATCCTTGGATAGTTTTTGATGATAAAAAATCCAAATACTTGTGGAAACAATACTATATTAAACTAAATCAAACATAGCCATGAAGAATTAACTCATCAAATTAATTTCTTTTGGAATAAGCAGAAGATTTTATTCCAAGTACCCCTGAGGAATAGAAAATTATATTTAACTCAGAGTATAAGAATTGGGGAGAGAAAGGTAATAATTATTTCCTGTTCCTAGGTCTTCAAAATCTTCCTGTACAACAAACTACATGAAGGAGTTTGAATTATATACATGACATGGACCTACAAATTTAGGGTAAGATGTATCTTAACAAATGGGATAAAACTGTGAGAGACTGGGGTTTGTATTATGGCAAATATCATACTAAAATATCATATCCTAGCCCATGGAGTCTTACAAATTTTTTATAAAACATAACATTACCTCATTTTCATAGATTTTTAGAAACAGAGGCCAATCAAAATTTTAAAAATTGCCAAGACCAAGAGATAAAAATTGACAATCAGGGCTTGACTGTATTCTTGATTGCAAAAACTATTTCCTTTGTTTAATAGATAATTTCTTTCAATGCAGTGAATTCTGAGAGTAGTTAGTTAGACTTAGGTCAATTTGGGAAGATTTCTGATTAACCTGTTAAAAGGTTGGATTTTATTCCTAGGAAGATAGTTGTCATATAAATTTTTCAACAGAGGAGAGACACAATTAAGTGTGTGCTTTAGGATGATATTTCCGGTGTTTTCAAATCCAAATAGTGACACCTGGAACTAGTCAGGCATATTAAAGTGAGATTGCTATATGAATAACAGTTATTTGATTATTTGGCTCCTGTAAGTTCAGACAGCATTTAGTGCAATCCTAAAGAAAGTTTAAATGATTTCTCCATATCTACAATGATAACTATACTTAGGACACAAGATTGGAAGTGTATGAATATCATCTAATTTACTTTAATTATAAAATTGTAATTCGAGGCTATTTCTTCCACATGGCTATTTTCATCTTCACATTTCTCAGGGAGTAGATGAGAGAATTTAACATGGGGGTAATCACAGTATAAAACCCAGAGATTTCCTTGTCCTTGATCTCATTCTCAGCAGGTAGAACATAGGTATAGATACAGAGCATACCAAACAAACCTACAAGCATTATGTGAGAGCTACAGGTTAACAGAGCTTTTCATCACACTGTAGAGGAATGTGTCCTAAGATTGTGCAGGATGAATATGTAATAAGCCACCAAGATAGAAAAAATGAAAACCTTTGCCATCCTCGAATTGGGGATAACTAAAATACTAACAACATGAAAACTCTGCAGACTAGTTTCAAAAGAGGTTTCACATCCCACATGTAGTGATTGATCTGATACAGGCTACAGAAAGGTAAATTGAGTACCAAAAACCCAAACACCAGACCACGATGATCGCCTGTCACATCTCTGCCTGTTCATGACTATGTAGTGCAAGGCATTGACAACGGTAACAACGGTCAAAAGCCATGGACACCAAGATGAATATTTCTACACCTGCCAGAAGTGGAAGGTAAAGCTATCATAGGAAATTATTTTTCTCTCTGAAGCTAAGTGCCTGATTAACCAGGGAACCACAATGGAGCTTAAGGAAAGGTCCAGGAGAGAGAAATTGCAGAGAAAGTAGTACATTAGTTGTTCAATTAGATGGCTACAGTAATTGTGAGTAAGATGCTGGATGATGACATTCCCAATTAAGACTGCCAAGTAACAGAGCAGGAGCAAGTAACAGAACAGAAACTCTATTTGCTTATTCTCTCATAGCCCCAAGAAGACAAATTCAGTGAATTCATTCCTATTTTCCATGAGGATAAGATGAGTTCAGAGTACAGAAAAGAAAATTAATTCATCTGAAATAATACAGAAATTAATAATAAAGATTAAATAGCATTTTTCAAACATGGGAGATATTTATACTTGGAAATATGGAACAAGTCATAATAGTTTTTCTACAGGATATATCTTTTCAATGCTTTGTAGATTAAGGCATTAGTATCATATCAAATCATATTTAATGAGCACATATTTTATTCATGCTCTTTTATAAATATTTTGCATTCATAAATCTCTCATAACAATCTAATGTGTAAGAAAGTGTTATTCTTATACACATTTTACATACAGGGAAATAGAGGCAAGAAAGGTTCAATAAATTACACCAACTTTAAGATATAAAGTAGCAGGTCTAAGTAATGAACCTGTACTTGATGCCAGTATCCTTGCTCTCCACTGAAATTTTATGTATTTATACATGCCAAATGGATTCCAGCTCTTTTCCATGTCTGTAAAGAAAACTTTACAAAGATGAGAAAACTCATCTTTGCCACCAACTCACTTTATAAAGTTATGCAGTTACCTCACCTTTTCTATGCTATATATAATCTATCTGTACAATTCTAATCTCATATTAAATTTCCATTCAAGCAGTGAAACTCATTATTTTTCTTTAAATTTTAACAAATCAGGGCTCTTAATCATGTAGGAAAAATAACTTGAATTAGTTACTAATAATTTCAGTTAATTTTAGCATATCTTTTGAGGTTCAATAATTAGATAGTCTGGAAACAGGAAAATTGAAGCAGCAATTGTTGGGTATCTTAATGTAAGAACACAGGATATTATTATATGAAAGCTTCACCTTTCTCCTAATTATTGCAAAAGCACATTTTTTGAATGCTGGTAGAAACAGTTTAGGAAGCAAATTGTTTGCTGTTGCCAAGTTGAAGGACCTAATGAAATGAAAGAATGCCCTGCTTAATTAAAGAAACACTTACATGAGTTTAGACATCCAGTTGTAGTGTACCTGTGAGAAGAGAGAGCTTATAATGAAAATATATGTCCACCTCATCAATATGGTTTTTCGAAAAATGTAACTTTCAATGGATTGGTATATTTTACAGAGAGGGAATGATATGTTTTAGTGTACAGAACCCTAATCTGAGGATGGTGAGGACAAGCATCTGGTCTTAGATATCCTAGTAATTTCTAACCTGCTAAGCCTAAGTACGTTCATTCTGAGATTTCCATTCAACTGACAAGTGGAACCAATTATTCTGGGTCTATTTATTTTCTGCCAAAAAGAAAGAAATAGTGTATGTAAAGAATGTGGTATAAAAAGGCTTAAACTTCTAACTTAATTCAAGACCACAGGCAGCCTCCCTAAATGTTTGGGATAGGAGCAAGCTGTTGTATAAGAAAGTGGTCATCCGTATATTTTTCACTTAATTAGTTTGCCTGTGTGTTTGTGTGTGTTCAAGAAAAAAACTTATTCTGTGTTCAAAATATATCTTAAACCATCATGTTGTCTTGTGTATGCTGAAGAATCTGATATGTTAAAGAGCATGAACTGATAGAGAGATAACTTTACATTAAAACTGTAGAACAAAACTGGAGAAAAACTGAAGAATTCAATTGTAGAAACCAAATTCTTGATTTAGAATAGTTCCTTGATAATAATGCTAGCCTCAGCATCTCTTAATACCTGTAAGTACTCCTCCTGTGTTTAGAATGATTGAACATCATTTGGTAAAACACAGACCCATCCAGGAAAAGATAATTGAAAAGAGTGCTCATAGAGATTTTACTAGGACTCCTCTGAAAAGACACCCTACCATGAAATCCTTGGAATCCTCATTAAATCATTTCCCTTGTG
>JAQZBX010036389.1:0-24201 GCA_029593785.1 Cabassous unicinctus
ATCCTGTTAATGAGAGATAAATTGCAGAGCACCATTATGGATGTGGGTATGTAAGTATTAGGTAGGAGATAGGGAAAATCCCTTAATAATAAAAGGGAGAGAAATGCAAAAACTTCCTACAAGAAAAATAAGAATGAGGCAACAGAAGAAAGCAAGACTTCATGTTATGGGAGGAAAGAAGTAAGCTGGACTCCATGGAATTACCATGGAAGCATGGTATTTCTATACTTAACTTTCTGAGGAATGGCCAAAATGTTTTCCACAGCAGCTGCACCATTTTACATTCCCACTGAAAATGAACAAGTGTCCCTATTTCTCCACATTCTCTCCAACAGTTGTTATTTTCCGTTTTTGTGTGTGTGTTTTAATAGCAGTCATTCTAGAGAATGTGAAATGGTATTTCATTGTGGTTTTGATTTGTAATTCCCTAATGGCTAATGATTTTGAGCATTTTTTTCATGAACTTTGTGGCCATTTGTATATCTTCTTTGAAGAAATGTCTATTCAAATCTTTTGCCCATTTTTTAATTGGGTTTTTTATCTTTTTGTTGTTGAATTGTAGGATTCCCATATATATTTTGCATATTAAGTCCTTATCATATTTGTGGTTTCCAAATATCTTTTCCATTGAGTAGGTTGTCTTCTTATTTTCATGATACAGTCCTTTCAGGCACAAAAGTTTTTTTTTGTTTGTTTGTTTGTTTGTTTGTTTTTTTAAATTTGATGAGGTCCCATTTACTTCTTTTTCCTTTGGTTACTGTGCTTTTTGTATAAGGTCAAAGAAATTGTTGCCTAACACAAGGTCCTGAAGATGCTTCCCTGTGTTTTCTTCCAGGACTTTTATAGCAGTTTTGGTTCTTATATTTAGGGGTTTGATTAGTTTGGATTGATTTTTGGATATGGTGTGAAGTAGGGGTCCACCTTCATTCTTTTGCATTTGGTATTCATTTTTTCCCAACACCATTTGTTGAAAATACTATTAAATACCCATTGAGTGTACTTGGAAACCTTATCAAATTCATTGGCCACAGATGTAAAGGTTTATATCTGAACTCTCCATTTGATTCCATTGGTCTATATGTCTGTCCTTGTGTCATTACCATGCTGTTTTAACCATTACAGCTTTGTGATACGTTTTAAAATTAGGAAGTGTACATCCTCCAACTTTGTTCTTCTTTTTCAAGATAATTTTGGCTATTCAAGGCCCTTACCCTTTTATATAACTTTGATTATTGGCATTTCCCTTTCTGCAAAGAAGTTTGTTGGAAATTTGATTGGGATTGCATTGAATCTGTAAATCGCTTTGGGTAGAATTGACATGTTAACAATACTTAGCTTTCCAATTCATGAACATGGAATGCCTTGCTATTTATTTATTTCTTCTTTTGCTTCTTATAGCAATATTTTGTAGCTTTCCATATATAAGTCCTTTACATTATTGGTTAAATTTGTTCCTAGATTTTTTATTCTTTTAGTTTTTATTAAAAATGGATTTTTCTTGATTGCTTTTTCAGATTGTTCAATACTAGTGTGTAAAAACACCACTGGCTTTTGTGTGTTGATCTTGTACACCACCACTTTGCTGAATTTGTTTATTAGCTCTAGTAGCTTTGCATCAGATTTTTCAAGATTATCTATATATAGGTCATGTCATCTGCAAATAGAGAATGTTTAACTTCTTCCTTTCCAATTTGGATGGCTTTTATTTCTTTTTCTTGCTAATTTCTTTTGCTAGAACTTCCAGTAATGTTGAATAACTGTGGTGAAAGTGGGAATCCTTGTCTTGTTCTAGTTCTTAGAGGGGAGATTTTCAATCTTTTGCCATTGAGTATGATGTTAGCTCTGAGTTTTTCATATATGCCTGTTATCATGTTGAGGTATTTTCCTAGTTTTCTAAGTGTTTTTACCAAGAACAGATGCTGGAGTTTGTCAAATGCCTTTTCTGTACCAATTGAAATGATCATGTATTTTTTTTTCCTTCTTTCTATTAATGTGGGTTTATTATAAATATTGATTTTCTTAGACTGAACCATGTTTGTATAATGGGTAAATTTTGCCACTTGATCATGATGTATGATTCTTTTAATATGTGTTGGATTCAGTTTGTTAATATTTTGTTGGGGATGTTTTACACCTGTACTCATAAGGGATATTGGTTTGTAATTTTCTTTACTTGTGGTAGTTTTATCTGGCTTTGATATTAGATGAAACCAGATATTTTAACATGAGAACTACCAGCCATACCTAGACCATGTTCCATATTTCCCACTCCATTTGTCTATTGACTTCAACCTTCCAATTAGAGGTCTACATTTTATGAAGAACTTAATAATATCTTTGAGACAGGCAGTGTGAATAGGCTCTTAAAGGTTATTTATAACTTTTTTCTCTCTTAACTTCCTTTACTCTTGTGGCTGACCTCTTAATCTTCATTTGAGCTCTTGGTGGTGATGTGACACAAATTTGGCCAATAAGATACAGGTACAAGTCTTGGGAAAGCTTTTGTTCTTATGTGAAAAGGCAAAGTACCACGAAATTAACACCTCCAGTACTTCCTGCTCCTTTTTTTTTTTTTTAACCTTTCAAGTAGATATTGTATCTAGAGGGTAAAAGCCATCTTATGAACCAATGTGTTGATGGTAGACTCAGAAATGCATGATAAATAGAGACTGTTTTCCACTAACAAGGATCATTTGCCTGTGAAATTACCCAATCTCAGGTCTCCATAATGGTACATAATATTTAATAGTTAAATTAAAATCTTTGCATCTGACAATTCTAGAAATTATTGTGACACTAATATCAAGGAAGGAGCTATGCAGTTGTTCTATTTTAAAACAAAATTATCTTAACTTTAGAATAATTTCCCTTTAAATTCAATTACTCCTATTTTTAAAGCTTCTAAGATTAGTAACTCTTTGCCTTTCTACTAAACAAACTTTGGAATGTCAGCTGTACCTATAGACAGTGGTGGAATGGGAGAATTGTATAAACTCTGAAACCTCACAAATGATTAAACAAGGGGTCATCAGCTAGCTTAAGGGTAGTCAATCTGCTGGTTGAACATCAATCTATGGCAACTTAGGCAAGAAATGGTAATTTTCCTTCCTAGGAATTTAACTAAAATTATGAAGATAAAAACATAACCATGGGAATGGGAGCAAAGAGGAAATCATAAAGTAGAGTGTCAGAAAAGAGGGGTCATAAAGTACCAAGAAAGCCAAGGTTCTGTTTTGTGGATTCTATTAGGCAGAGAAAAAAAAATGTGCAGAATAGAGGTTGAGAAATGCTGTTATGGAAAGACCCAAAGGAAGATTACAGAGTTCAGCTGAGCTTCATCAATGTTGGGTCATGAAGTGAATATTTTAGAGCCAGCATAACCTAAGAGTCCAGATTTATTCAGGTTTTTGGCTTTGCTCAGTTTAAAAAGCTAAAAAGCTGTTGTTCAGCTTTTTCTTTTTTCTGTTTTTTTGGAGGTACCAGTGCCAGTGATTGAACCCAGGACCTCGATTGTGGGAAGCTGGCGCTCAACCACTGAGCTATACCAGCTCCTGTTCAGCTTTGATTGTTTAGGTTTTTTATGGTCTTGCATGAATACATGTGTAAATTAAGGTCCTCTTGGTTACCAACAACTTATGTAAATATAGGAATTTATTGTGGAGTATTTGGCCAATCATAGATTCTGATTCAATGAAAAACTGGGCAAGCAAACGGCAAAAAGCAAAATTTTATGAAGATTCCCTAAATGTGCTGCCATTAATGTGGCTCAGCTCCCATGAACTCAGCCTCCATGTCATTTAGTTAAAAATGACTAATTCTGAGGGGAAACATTTGATTGGGCCAAATTTGTTCAGGTGTCTTATTGATGAGTCATATAATAGAATAAAGACTGTGGAGTGGCTCCAATGGTAACAGTAGGTAGTTTTGAGAGAAGCGCATTTGAGAAGACAACCCTGTATGTGTGCACCACAATATTTATTCTAACAACCTCTTAATTCCTTGACGTAACTTGGTGATACTTTGTTCCTTGCAAACAAAAGTCTCAAACTATCCTAGCCATTAAATCTGAGGTATTACATGTGGTGGTGAAAATACCTCTGCATATTTTTCAAAGAATTATGCATCCCAGAAGTTTTCCAGCCTATAGACTCAACTACCCAATTCCATTTTCCACACTTTCAATTTGAGGGTCCCAATAGTTCTGAACTTCCAGAGCATATCATGAGTGTCTGGATTTCTGATTTCATTTGAGGTAGGTGAATACTGGGCTAATATGTCTAGATAATTTTGCCATGAACAAATCTTATTTGTAGTTTATTACATTTGTTAGAGAGTATGCGTACAACAACCAGATAGAAATCACAGCCTTTTTCTTTGAATGGCAGAATGAGAAAATTATCTGCAAGTTTTCTTATAGCTCTAATCATCTTTTTTTCATAACTCTTAACTTCTTGGGAAACTTCTTGCAAGATCTCCAGTCTAATTAGTTGGACTTGACATCTGTATTCTTGAAAATCTTACCAGGCTTACTCTTGAATATTTATTGGAATGACCTGCTGCTCAAGGTCAGTATGTATTAAGAGACCTATATATTTTCTGAAACGAAAACACAGACATGTCCTTGGCTAATAGGGAAGTCATCTTCATGTGATATGAAAATAATATATGGAAAGCACCAGAATGATTAATTGGAGTTCTCTTAAGAATCTGAAGTACACAGGATTAAGTAAAGTAAATTCTTACTTCATTACAATGTTACTAATAATATTTCATACTTCATTATTTCATTAAGATGCCTCATCAATGCTTCATACTATTAATCTTTCATTGAGAGGAATGTAAGCCGAAAGTATAATCTTATAAACTTTTGGGGAAAAAATCTGGCAGTTAAAAATATATCTTATAGAAAAATTAATTTTGCTTTTAATACCTGTTGTATTTTAAAACATCTGATGTCAATTTTGCTAGTTATAAAAGACTAACCAGAAAAAATGCAGCCCAGGGCTAGGAAAGCTAGAAACAGCCACATAAATACAGTTGCATTCTAAAAAGAATTATAAGCCAGGAATCATTTCAAACTGAGTAAAGATTTGTGATATGTTTCTACTGAAAGACTCGCCTGACTTAATGGCTATTACTAGGATAAGAAAATTGACAGTTTTGCATGAATATTTTGGTGTTGACAGTACTTGGAATAAAAATGCATTCACTAACTTATCATTGATATAAACAGAAAAACAAAGTGCAGCAAATGTTCCATTAAGAGAAAATTGATTTTTGGAAGACTAACAAAATAGCAGAATAACAATTAAGGCAACTGAAAAAATAGCCAAAAAGTAATCCTTTAACTTTGGTAGTTTACTTTAAAATAGCATATTGGGTAAACAAGTTTATAGACTACAATCAATAAGCCTAAACAGCATTGTATTATGGCATTAATTCATTGTAAAAGTCTGTTGTAGCTTGGAAGTTTATAAGATGTGTTATTCCTGCTATCTTTTGATATGTATGACAAAATTAAAATTGAGGCATTCTCAAACGGACCTAATCTAGTATTATTTTGAAACTAGCCAAGGCACCTAGAATTTAGTGTCACATATTTAAATAGATATTCTTCCTTCTATACAGAGTGCCTAGTCATTGGGGTGGTATTATACATGGGAAGTTGAAAGTTTACCAGCTCTAAAATAGCTTTTTAGGTCTGTCACAATCCTTGAAGTGCTTACAACTATAATTTGGTTGGGTCTAAGTATAGGAGAAAGGGGCGGTGAGAGTGGGAGAAAATAAATATTTTTTGGATGCCATGCTATGCCTATTAGTGTTCATAGCTGTTGAATTGCAATGTTGGCCACAAAGCAGTAACACGATAAGATTTGTTCAGCAAAACACTAGCACAAATGTTTTCAGATGAGTTTACTATTCGTCTGTCAGGTACTGAGAAAACACATGGCATGGTGCAAAGTGGTGGAGTTATAGCTATGGGAACAATGACTGAGAGGAAAGTTAATACCAACTTCAGTAATCCCCTTTCGACCCGAGAGCTAAGCTTTTATCTGATTTCCTTTATTAGTGTTTCCCAACATGAATTCTAAGGAATTCTAGGAAATTTGATGGGATTTTTATCCCAGAATAGTGTTTACTAGTCAATGAATTTTAAAAAACAGTGAATTAAACAATGGTAAACAGGTTTCAGTATTGCAGGAGTTCATAGATAATTTAATAGGCTAATAAATAGCTAATAATCTCAAAAAGAGTTTTAACTATTTTTTCCAAAATAATAAACTAATGAAAGAAAATCTCCAAGAACATCGCTCTTGGCACTATTTTAGTGTATTACACTTTGGGACATACTCTTCTAAAACTATTAATAAATTCCCTGCATGAACCACTGATTTCAATTAATTGATAAAGCAAGAGTTCTCCAGTATAAAGGCAAAGCAATGCTTGTATGAAATTTTATTTTTGAGGGAATTGTTGAAAGAGAAAATGAAACTCTTTGTAATGTTATTTTGTTTCTTTCACTTAGACATTTACAATGTAAGAATTAATAGAGCTTTAATTTCATGATAGAGCAAAAGCCTTGATTATGATAATTTGTGGGAATAGTAAGGTCATTCATTTCTATTTGATATGATTAAAATAAAAACCTCTTGATTAAGATTAAAAATCATAATAGATTCAAGTATTAGATGTATATCTGTTTATTCTGATTTGTTTCTAAGGTATTGTTAATACAATACCTTAGAAAAAAAGAGAAAGTTTTTTTTTAACAACATATTTGATACAGTTGAGGAAAATCTGTTAAATGAACTGTATTACAAAAGCTATTAATGTTATTTTTGGTATTACAGTGTTATTTTCTTTTCATAATTCATTTTATTTAAATTAATTATACATTTTAAAAGAAAAATCAAGTTGTACAGACATATTTTGTTGGAAATTTATCTTTACTTATCTATCTACATTATCACACTTTAAAAGTAATATGACCAAGACAAAGAAATGAAAGCATCCATATTGGAAAGGAAGAAATAAAACTATCTCTAATTATAGAAGGCAAGATTGTCTACATAAATAATCCCAAGAAATCTACAAAAGCTAAACAACAAACAACAAACAAACAAAAAATCACAACTGCTTAGTAGTAATAAATTATTTCATGCACACTTAGAAGATGCAAGAATAATACACAAAAGTCAATCCATTTCTATATACTAATGAATATGTGTAAAGCATTTATGAAGAAATACTCAGATATAAATATAACAAAACATTTACAGGATCTTTATGCTGAAAATTACAAAATACTGATGAAATAAACCAAAGAAGGTCTAAATAAATAGAGAGGCATAATGTGGTCATATATTGGAAGACTCAACCTAGTTAAGATTCAGTTCCCCCAAAATTGATCAATATGTTTAGGGCAATTCTTATAAAAATCCTATCAAACTTGTTTTTTTTAGACATAGACAAAAGTACTCTAAAACCTTTGGAAAGTCAAAGTAATTAAAATAGCTTTAACAGTCATCGAGGAATCATTCTGCCCGATGCCATGGAATATTACTCAGCTATAAAAAGAAACAAAGTATTGATCTCTAGAACAACTTGGAGGAATCTCAAAGGAATTATGCTGAGTGAAAAAAAAAACAATGTCTTTTCTGCATTGATCGAGATGATCAAGTGATTTTTCTTTTGATTTATTAATGTGGTGTATTACACCGACTGATTTTCTTATGTTGAACCAGCCTTGCCTGCCTGGTATAAAACCCACTTGGTCATGATGAATAATTATTTTACTGTGTTGTTGGACTCAATTAACAAGTATTTTTTTTGAGGATTTTTGCATCTATATGCATTAGGGAAATGTGTCTGTAATTTTTTTGGTAACATCTTTACCTAGCTTTGTATTAGCATGATATTGGCTTCATAGAATGAGTTTGGTAGTGTTCCTTTATGTTCAATTTTTGGCAGAGGTTGAGTAAGGTTGGTATTAAATCTTCTCTGAATGCTTGGTAGAATTCACCTGTGAATTCATCTAGTCCTGGGCTTTTCATTTTGGGGAGTTGTTTGATGACTGTTTCAATCTCTTTACCTGTTATTGGTTTGTTGAGGTCTTCTATTTCTTCTAGGGTTAGTGTAGGAATTTTTCTGTTTCATCTATATTGTCTAGTTTATTGGTGCACAGTTGTTCATGGCATCCTCTTTTGATCTCTTTTATTTCTGTGGTGTCAGTAGTAATGTCCCCGTTTTCATTTCTGATTTTCTTCATTTGCTTCTTATCATTTTTTTTTCTCAGTCTAGCTAAGGGTTTGTCAATTTTGCTGATCACCTCAAAGAGCCAACTTTTGGTTTTATTCATTCTCTCTATTGTTTTTTTGTTGTCAGATCATTTATTTCTGCTGATATTTGTTATTTCACTGCTTCTGCTTGCTTTGGGAATTGTTTGCTGTTCTTTTTTCTAGTTCCTCTAGCTGTGTAGTAAGGTTATTGGTTTTAGCTTTTTCTTCTTTTTTAATGTAAGCATCGAGAGCTATAAATTTCCCTCTTAGCACTGCCTTTGCTGTATCCCCTAGGTTCTGATATGTTGTGTTCTCATTTTCATTTGTATCAGGATATTTATTGATTTCTCTCACAATTTCTTTTACCAATTGATTAAGAGTGTGTAATTTAATCTCCACATATTCATGAACTTTCCTTTTTTTGCCTGTTGTTGATTTCCAGCTTTATTCCATTATGATCAGAGAAAGTGCTTAGTATAATTTCAAACTTTTAAAATTTATTGAGAAATGTTTTGTGACCCAACATATGCTCTACCCTAGAGAAAGATCCATGAGCAGTTGGGAAGAAGGTATATCCTGCTGTTTTAGGTTGCAATATTCTGTATATGTCTATTAGGTTTAGTTCATTTATCATATTATTCAAGCTCTCTCTTTATTGATCCTCTGCCCAGATGTCTGTCCAATGCTGAGAGTGGTGTATTGAAGTCTCCAACTATTATTGTAGGGACATCTGTTCTACCTTCAGTTTTGCCACTGTTTGCTCATGTAATTTGGGGCATCCTGGTTAGGTGCATATACATTTATATAATTATTTCTTCTTGGTGAATTGCCCCTTTTATTAATATATAATTTCCTTCCTTGTCTTTCATAACAACTATGCCTCTAAATTCTATTTCATCTAGTTCTTTTTCTTGGTTATTACATGCATGGAATATCTTTTTCCAGCATTTCACATTCAATGTATTTGTATCCTTGGGTCTAAGGTGAGTCTCTTGTAGCCAGCATATAGATGGCTCATGTTTTCTTATCCATTTCACCAGTCTGTGCCTTTTGATTGGGGAGTTTAATCCATTAACATTTAATGTTATTACTGTAAAGGCATTTCTGCTTCACCCATTTTTACATTTAGGTTTTATCAATCATATTTTATTTTCACCCCTCCTTTACACTTTTAGTTACTTTTACTGATATATTCTTCATTTCTAGACTCTCTTCCAAGCCTCTCTTTCTTGTCTTTTTCTTTTCAGGCTGTAGCACTTCCATTATAATTTCCTGCAAATCTAGTCTCTTTGTTACAAACTTTCTTAGTTTCTGTTCATTTGTGAATATTATAAACTTGCCCTTATTTTTGAAAGACAATCTTGTGGTATATAAGATTCTTGGCTAGCAGTTTTTCTCTTTCAGTATCTTAAATATATCAAATCACTGTCTTCTTTCCTCCATGATTTCTGATGAGAAATCAGCACTTTATCTTATTGTGCATCCATTGTATGTGATGAATCACTTTTGTCTTGATGCTCTGAAAAGTCTATCTTTGGCATTTGATATTCTGATTAGTTAAGTGTCTTACAGTAGTTCTATTCAGATTTATTTGAATGGGGATGCATTGTGCTTCTTGGACATGGATATCTATGTCCTTCAATAAGGGTGGGAAATTTCCTACGTTATTTCCTCAAATATTCCTTCTGCCCCTTTTCCCTGCTTTCCTCCTTCTGGGACACACATGACACATATACCTGCATATCTCTTGCTTTCATTTAGTTCCCTGAGACCCTGTTCAATTTTTTCCATTCTTTTCTATCTGTTCTTATGTATGTTTGCTTTTGGAAGTCTTGTCTTCAAGATCACTGGTCCTTTCTTTTGTCTCTTCAAATCTGCTCTTATATACCTCCAGTGTATTTTTTTTTTTAACAAATCAATTTATTGATACATATTTATAAAGCATAAACACATCCAAAGTGTACAGTCAATGATGTTTGATATAATCACATAGTAGTGCACTCATCACTTCAGTCTTTTGAATTTATTCAACATTATGCAGAACAATTGCATTGTCCCCCAAATGCCCCATTTTAAACCTATTCTTCCCTCTTACTCCCCTCAGAACCTCAGTGACCACTGCCTTTATATCAAAGTTATAAGTTCTTTCATTACTAAAACATAGGTCTATTTTATTCCATAGTTGCATTACCCCCTATGTTTGTTCATTCCTCAATCTTGAGGATTTGGGGTTGCTGAAGCCTGCTCTGTTTCTGATTGAGGAGGGCTTAGATCCCATGGGGCAGATGGATGGAACTGTCTTCCTTGAAGTTATACATACTCTGTTTTTTGGGATAGGCATTGTCCATCATCATTCTTTTGTTAGTTGTCCTGGGCAAGTCCAATGAATTGGAGAGTAGGTGTTGGCTGCAACTCTACTGAGATTCAGGGCTCAATGGCATATGAACAGCTGGAAGATTTAAGTCTCTGTGACACATATTCAACATATATAGTGCTAATTATAGTTTTTAATAAAAGGGGCATAAGAACCATGTGTAGGAAAATTATAAATGAGTCCAATTCCAATACATGGGGGGATAGGTTATTATATATTCCAAGGTAAGGCCCACTGACAGGTTGCTGAATTCCTTGGATTGTCTGCCCTGCCTGTAGTGTCTAGATGTCTGTTGAGCTCCCCTGCTTGAGGCACTGCTTACTGTGGCAGTCAGTGAAATCCCCTGAAGTATGCATAAGGATAACCTCTGGAATAATAACCTGACCCACTTTGAACTCTCTTAGCTATAAAAACTCATTTGTATTTAATATTTACCCCTTTGGGCCAAGGTCTTTTTCCAAATACATCACTACTTGGCACTTGGTAATAATCCTTTGGTGCCAGGGAGGCTATTCCCAGAAGTCATGTCTGGGAATAGCCTACCTGAGTTTATGTGCTGAGTTTGGCTGAGACAGAGGCCACATTTGAGCAACAAGGAGGCTTTCAGGAGGTAAGATATTATATATATATTATATATCTATAAGATATTATAGATATATAATTCTAGGCTAAGTTTCAATTTCAGAAGAATAAGGTTCATAAGTACAAGTATCAATATCAAGGGCCTGATGTATTGGTTTGTCCTTCTTTGCTAGGCACTGCACAGATACTTTAGGGTTTCTTGCCACTCTATTAGAAAATGTAGAAGGACTCCCCAGGATGGAATTCAATATTCTTTTGGTTATTGTTGGATCTCCACCCACCAAGACAACACCCCATGACCACTTGAATACATTCATATTCCATAGAGGCATGCCCCAGGTGCAGCCTTTCCCTTACATTGCACTACCTCTGACATACTGCAACAATGATCCTCCTATGCCACAGTTGCAACCCTTCTGCAATACAAAACCTCCCCAAAAACTAAGGCAAAAAAATAAATGAATAAAAATAATAATAATAAGAAATAACAACTAAAACACAAAAAAAATTTTCATTGTGTCTTTCATCATGGTAAGATCTGTTATCTTTTATGTACAGTGATAATTTCTTTTGTGTGTCCTCCCAGTGTCTTTTTTTTACTTTATTTTCAAAGAAACTTTAGGTTACAGAAAAGTTACATAGAGAATATAGGTGATTCCCATATACACCACCCCTCCTCCTTTCACATATTCCCCTATTAATAGCATCTTACATGAGTATGGTACATTTGTTACAATTGATGAACAAATATTGAAGCATTAGTAGTAACCATGGTCAATGGTTTACATTATAGCTTACATTTTGCACCATACATTTTTATAGGTTTGACAAGATGTATAATGGCCTGTATTTGTCATTGCAAGATTATGTAGAACAATTTCAATGCCCTAAAAAATGCCCTATGTTCCATCTATTCTCCTTCCCCTTCCCCTCAGAACCTCTGGTAACCACTAAGTTTCAATTTTTGAAGAATAAGGTTCATAGTTACATGCATTAATATTGATGGCTTGACATATTGGTCTGTTTTCTTTTATTAGGCACTGCGTATGTTCTCAAGAGATTCTTGCCACTCTAATTGAGAACATCCCAGGATGGGAGATTAATATTTTCTTGTTTATTTTGTGGGTCTGCACCCACTGAGATAACACCCTATGACAAGATGAACACTTTCATATTCCATAGAAGCATGCCCTAGGTGCGCCCTATCCCACATATTCCCCTACCCCCAAATAAATTAATTGCTTTTATTGTGACTTTCATTCCCATAAGATCCGCTGTTTTTGTATATATGCTTTCAAATTCTTCTTTGTTCTCATCCAGGTCTTCTTAATATCATTAATCTCTTTAGTCATCTGTATTAGTCAGCCAAAGGGGTGCTGATGCAAAATACCAGAAATCTGTTTGTCTTTATAAAGGGTATTAATTGGGGTAGAAGCTTACAGTTACCAAGCCATAAAGCAAAAGTTTCTTCCTTCACCAAAGTCTGTTACCATGTGTTAGAGCAAGACAGCTGCCGACATTTCCAGGGTTTAGGCTTCTTGGGTTCCTCTCTTCCCAGGGCTCCATTTCTCCTAGCCTAGGCTAGGGCAGCAATCTGACATGGGTGGAAAGAAGAAGGTCCCTACCATCACTGTGATTTTCAATCAGCCCCACCTCCCCTGAAGCCAGTGGTAGAGTTAAAATGGAGGCTACTAGACAACTTCTGACTTTGACAGGTTCAAACTTTACCTGTTCTTAGGATTGGACTTTATCCAGCCAAATTTACTACTCAGTAGCTGACATCGGTGCCTGATCGTCTCTTCCTCCTCCATTTTTGGAGCTTCCTACTCCAGCCAAAGAATAGCTCCCAAGGCATTTTATGCCATCAGTCGGGGATGGGCACCAGCCTCCACAGTATGGAGTGCTCTTCTCACGAATCTTCCCTGCAGATGGATAGTCTCCTCCTTTCATTCTTTCAAGGATGTTGTGGGATGCTCTTCTGGTCTCCTGAGCCCCCCAAACAGGTGATTTACATAGCTCTGGCTGATTACTAACTGCACTGTAGTATGAGCTGACTCTTCGAGCACCCTACTCTGCCACTATCTTGCCCCTCATCTTGCCTTTTTTATTTTAGTTATGGGTTTCTATAAGAAGATATCTTATTAGGAAAATATTTTTATAGAGCTAATTCTGTTATGGCAGTGTTAAGCTCCATCCATTTCTAGAATGGACTAGGCTACTGTGGTGGTTTGGAACTTTATGTAGCCCAGAAAAATCATGTTTCTATCGATAATCCATTCCTGTGGATGTAAACCTATTGTAAGTAGGACCTTCTAATGAGGTTACTTTATTTAGGGTGTGGCCCAGGGTGGTCTTAATTCTTTTACTAGAGTCATTTATAAGAGACTCAAGTTCAGACAAAGAGAGAGAAAGCCATAAAAGCAAGAAGCTGAAATAAATGAAACCCAGAAAAGAAGGGAGAGACTAGCCAATGCAGCCATGTATCTTGCCATGTGACAGTGAAACCCAGGATCACTGACAGCCAGTTTTCAGGAAGAAAGCATTGCCTAATGATGCCCCGAGTTGGACATTTTCTTGGCCTCAAACTGTAAGCTAATAAATCCTCATTGTTTAAGCCAGTTCATTTTATGGTATCTGTTTTCAGCAGCCTCGCAAACAAAAACAGATACATCTTTAACCATTATTAGGATTAGATTATAGTTGATGGTGACTTGTTGGTTTTCATTTTGCTCTATTCTCTTTGATAAAGCCAGGCAAACCAAAGCTTTTTATTCATCCATTTTCTTTTTGCTCCTTCTGGAGGGTCAACTCCACAGGTGCCTCATTATATTTAACTGTTATTATGCTAGATTTTATTCTTCATCTTGTTAAAGTTCCTGGACCTCACTTTCCCCGGGTACTCTGATAACAATGGATTTCACTGTAGTCGTATTATGTTGATGTTGTTCTCATTACATTTGTATTTATTCTATCCATGTGACACACATTTTTTCCCACTGGGGAAGTGACCTGAGTAGAAAAGATTGCTTTCCTTTCATTCTTTAGCACAATTTAAATTGGTCTAAAAGATTTCAAACATTTTATTAGGAAAATTTTGCATCTTCAAATATCTCTCAAAAATAGTTATTTATTTTAAATTGACAAGGTTTAAAAAATTATGTTGTTTTACAGTTGCATCTAGAAAATATATAAAGGAAATAAAAATCATTCTTAAGCCCCCCCCCCATTCAGAGAAAACTGCTCTTAAGATTCTGAAGACTATCAATATATTTTATAATATTTAAAATATGTAAATACATAAGTGTGTATATATGTATTATTTTATATACATTTCACCTACCTTTTAAAGAGTTTAATAATACATTATTAAATGTTTCCTAATGTTGATAAAGTGACTTCTGTAAAATGATTTTTAAAGGTGCAATTACCATGGAAATACAAGCATGTACATAGAAATGTACTTGGCATCCAAGTTTTCGCTATTATATTAATGCTCTAAGGCATTGTTCATACATTTTATTCACAGTAAGGATTTTAATGAAAATAATTATTTGGAATACTATTTTGAATCTTGATATATTTTTGTATGCTTTACAAATTATTTAGCATTAAGAAAACATTTCAAATCCTTCTTGCAACTAAAGAACAAATAAATCAGATTAGAAATAGATTAAAATCACTTTTCTTTTCTGCCAATTATCTTGTCTGGGCCATGGCTAAGTCATGATATACTTGAATGAATGAATGAAACACTCTTCTCTGCTTCATTGAGAGCTACACTTTCAGGCACTAACCTTTATCTTTACTCCTGTTTCCTAACAAGTTTGTTTCAGCACTCTGGCCATTTAAATAAACTCTGCCATGGTATCTTGAGTTTTCTACCTACCAATGGTTGTTTTATCCCACATCTACATGGTTATAATTGTTATCATATTCATTCAACTACTACATTGGAACTCCAAGCTGAATCTTAAAAATACCTTTGAAAGATCACAAATATTTGACCACTAAATATCTCTTTAAGTTCCAATATTTTTCCAACCTTCAGAACATTTTTGCATACACAAAGACTGCATAGAAAGTAAAACTTCACACTGCCAGCAAACTATTTTTGTATATAGCAATAGAAATTACTGCAGAAAATGCTAGTGACACACTTTCATTGTCAAAATGTGACAAGGTAATAGTTTCATACGTAAATGTGAAAAGTTTTTCTTTCAAGATTGCAAAAAGGGAAATAATTTCAACTACATTAGTTCCCTTCCTGTTTTTACTACCATCAATAACTTATTCAGGACTTGTTTCTGCACAGCATAGAGTAATGGCCTTCTGTTTTTCTTCTGTTCCATTCCACCCTGTATACGACTGTGAGGTTATTCTTTCTAAAATACAGACCTGATCATTTCAGCCATCTGCTAACACCAAACAAAATAGAAACTTCCAATGGCTTCTCAATGCTACAGTTTAAACTCTTCAGGTTGAATTTTAAGGCACTCAATGAGCCAACCTTGAGCTGGCCTCCGCTGTCCTCTCTAGATTCGTTTCTCATTATTCTTTTTCATGGATGCTACACTCCAGCTAGTCTTAACATGGTGTTGCCTGAACACCTCTCCTTTTTCTGTTTAATTTTACCTCGTCTTGATTTCTTGATTTCCACCATACTTTAAAATGCCACTTCACTATACAGCTTTCCATGAGCCAAATGAGCAGTTATGATCTTGTCTTGCTTTTTTGCATCTCAATAGTAGTGTTCAGTATATTTTTCTTTTAAGTTACAAATAAACCAAAAGCAAAGCGAAATAGTTGTAAAATTATGCAAAGTATGTAAGGTATCTTATTGCTATCTCTATCCAGGAAGCCTTGGAACTGAAGGTACTTTAAAGTTAAGATTTGTGCTTTACTTCATTTTGCTCCCTGCTCCCTGCTCCTGCCCCTCCCCCCTTTATAACTAACAGTTTTTGCATAAGATATATATATAATAAATGTTTGCTGAATTGAACAAAATCACTAAAAATATTTTAAATTGAGTTATTCTAGTTTGCCTTGGAATTTAAGCTAACATTTTCTTTTCTCATTGTACTGGCTCACTAAGTTGTGATTTTTAGTTTGATAGGTAACAGGTCTCTGAATAGAGCACTGTGCCTTGGGTTCACATTGACATTTGGAGTTGGCTAAACCTAAAGATGCCAGACTGTACTTTTCCACCTGCTGTTCCAGCTGAGGGTTTAATGTTGGAATTTAAAGCTGATCCACGCAGGTAGGGGAAATGACTGCCAACCATCTGACACTGTGGAGATTTAGGCCAGATAGAAACTTGCCTTAAAAAGTCAAATCAGTTTCATTGTGTCAACTTGAGTTATCTTGAATGTCTGCTTTTACATCATATTTCATTACATTATTATTATTTTTTTCAGGTCAAAGTCACTGAAACATCTTATGTCCATTTCAAAAATACCTGGGAGGTATGCATAGGAATATGAAGGTAAAAATATTGACCCTGGACTAGAGGTAGGAGAAAATAATAACTATTCCCTGTATTTAATTTCCATCAATGTCCTAAAACCTGGAGGTGAAATTCTTAAAAAAGAGCATTAAGGAAATTTCAAGGTAGCTATGAAGATGGCTATTTTCATAGCTCCAAATAACTACTTTGTCATAAAAGATGTAAAGATTTTTTAGTATAAGTGAAATGATCCAGCAATCATTTCCTCTGGAATTTTTTCCTTCTTCTTCTTCTTTTTTTAAAAATAGAAGTCTATAGCATTTAAAGGGAGACTGGAGATGTGGGATTCAGAGATGTTTGGTGATGATGGTAACTTTTAGACAAATAAGATAGCAGGAAGTAGGCTGATTGCAATATGAAAATACTAAAGCAAGGTCCTCAAGAGGTCAGACATCAAACACCATGAGAACCACTGATAGTACTTACTCAGCCATTCAGCAGAGCTTATTAAAAAGTGATTACACAGTCACACAAGGATGTACTTTGATTTAATAGGAACTTATTAATTTTCTAAACTACTATCTTCCTAAGTATTATAAAGGCCTACTTGAGTGGGAGAGAATGTTTTTTTCTTATCACAGATATCTACTGAGAAAATACCTACTCTGTTTTGGCTGTCTGCAATTTAAATTGTAAGATAATTCAGTACCATCTTATTCTCATACACAGCTACACAGATGTTGCAATAAATGAGCAACATTGACTCATACTGTGTCTAATGGCCAAGAATGATGGAAATGAAGACAATTGATATTCCCTAATGATGAATTATAAAGTAGGCTGTTTAAAATTTCAAGACTTTTCTGATCAGCAAAGCAGGCCAGCAGCCAATTTATGATTCTCACATTTTGATTCAGAACTCTAGAGGAATCCAATACAAGAAATGTATCTCTATTTTCTCTTTCTTCCCCTTCTCTATCATTTTCTTCATTTTGTATAATTACCTTCCCCCTTCAGTGTATACTTTAACAAATTATGATGAATATTATTTCAATCTTCAATACTTTCAGATAAAAGAGACTTCTTGTTCAGAGATAGTGTGCTAGTTCATTACCTAAACAGGATTATATTATCTAAATAGGTACCTGATGCTTTTTGTTATTGATAATGATTACCTAAAAATCCTATACATGATGAGCTAGCTCTGTAGGAAAGAGTGGATTTTTTCTCTTGGGAACTAAAATTAATTCATTAAACATTTATTTAGTGGCTCTTATGTGCCAGGCATTGTACTAGATTTTAGGGATACAAGAAAGATAAATACTGAATGATTATCTCCCAGAAAATTACCATCTCAAAGAAGGTAGCAAGCATGTTAACAAAGAAGTCTCTGGGTGAGAATGAAACCAAAGGAGAGAAACTTTAGGAGTTCTGAGAGCATTTGGGAGGGAAAAAAATTGGGACAGCATTTTTTCATTAGCTGCTTTCTTCCCACTTTAAAAAAAAATGTCATTTTTATTTTGCAACTTCTTGATTTGTAACTAAAATTTTGGATCTGTTGATAGTGGAATTTAGGAATAGCTGAAAGGACAAAGGGAGGTAGCTCATCACTTGGGCGGGGGCGTCACATGTGGGGATACACAGAGTGGAATAACTACAGTTTGTGGGCTGCACCTCAGATTTGCAAGTATAGAGTCTGGGAAGCCTGAAGGAGAGTGATTAACACTAGAAAAACTCAAAATATATAAAGCAGAATGCCTATGAGCTCACAATGGGCAGCCATGATAAGACTAGACGTGCCCTCTCTCAGAATCATTGTTCTCCCAATAATAGGCCATCTGAGAAGCCAAACTGACAAGGAGGTAAATGAATACAGTAAATATGGGAAAAGAACAAAGAGAGGTGAGCAGTCTTAAAGTATATTTTATCCAGGCAACAAAGAAGCTTTATATTGTCTCGGCCTCAGAACAGAAAATTCCCTTTTAATGCCAGAATGCTTATAATCTTCAGATTTATGCTTCCGTGTACACAACATAACAACTGACACATTCTCCAATCTCAGACTCATTTTCCTAATTAACACTGGATCCTTATCTCTCAAGAGCTTATACTCCCCAGAAAGGTGGCAGGTTCATTAATAAAGAAGTCTGCATGGGAGAGGGTGAAGCCAAAGGAATGAGTTTTGAGAGAGTTTAGTAGACACAAATAGATAGTACCATGCTGATATAGTCCCTTATGCTAACATAGTTTTTCCTTCAGACAGGTGGCAGTGCAATTGATTATGCTTATAAGTTCCATCTATTTCTAAAATTGATTAAATTATAGCAGCATTCATTATTAAGATTAGTCCAAAGCTGGTGATAACTGAGACTGCCTTAGTCATGCAGATGGAAGCTTTTTCTTTACCTATTTTCTGTTTGCTCTTTGGGTGGGTCATTTCCAAGGTTTGGTAGCTATAATTCTTAATTTTAATTTTTAATTTGCTGAATTCCCAAGAATGTCTTACTTGCTGTTCATATGTCTCTATAACAGTCATATGTTTCCTATTGACACTGCTCTCATTTGAATAACTTATATTTACCCAATGCATGTGGTGTACTTTTTTACCATAATGCAACTGGCTTGAGTTTCGAATATATTTTATGTGCTTTCCTGCTATTCTTTGGCCTAATTTAAATTGGTATATTAATTGAAAAGGAGACATTTGAATAAGTGTTATTTGTGTCACAAGGAAGGTAATGAAGTCTGAAATGCATTAAAGTGGACATATCAATTCCTGCTTCTGCCCATAACACACAGTATAAACGGGCAAATCCCCATAATTCTTAATGATTCAACATTTTAATCAATAAAATAATCTATAAGTTGTCTTTCAGTAACAGAAATATATTCTAAATTCAATTACAAACCATATCATTATACTGTGGTGCAAATAATTCTCCCCATCAATCTAGTTGTGTGGTTCTCAATCCCGGTTGCACATCAGAATCACCTGAGGAACTTTTTAAAAAAATGGATGCCTAATTTCCATATATGGTGTAAAGCAGGGTTTCTTAAGAAGGGGTAAATGAGCTTGAATTTAAATAAAAAAAAAAACAAAAAACAGTCTTGTGGGGACGTGTTGGTGCATGTGTGATATATTTATTAAATAATACACAGTCTGTTGTGGACTTAGTAAGGGGCCAGTGGTTTTCATCTGACTGGCAAAGGCATCCATGGAACAAAAAAGGTTAAGAACCCCTGGTGTAAAGGATTGGATTACTGTAGCAGTTTGATTCTATTTATGAATTCCAAAAAGAAATATAGATTATGTTTGCAAACTGGTCGTTTCCTCTGGTGGGATAACCCTTTGATTGTATGATTCAGCTGAGACATCTGATTAAATTATGTTAAGATAAGGGCTCTGATCCAACCATATCATTAGAGTGTAACTCAGTGTCAAGTCCCAGCCTCCTTGGGCTGATAAAACAGACTCACACAGAAGTATACACACAGAAGCAGATATGCAAGAAGAGAGAGTGCTCCATAGATACAGCAGAGGTCCTGGGAAGAGAGATGAGCCTGACAGTCTAGAGCTGACCTTGTGGAGAGAACAGAGCAGCTGAGCCCGGAAAGAAATGAGCTCCGGGAAGAGTGACGAGCCTTATGCCAGCCTACAGCTGAGACTGGAAGAAGCTGGGACCACAGAGCCTTAAGAGGAAAGAGGAAGGCTGAACCTTCACAGATGTTGCCCGCCATCTTTCTTCAACACGTGGCAACAGACTTTGGGTGAGGAAGTACTGAAGCAGGCTAGTAAAATAGGGAATCAATAGACAGCTCTGGAACCTGACAAGAAGTCCACATGGACTTCCCAAGATGGCTGCTGGAAGACACTCACAAGAATCCCATCCGGAATGAGATTTCCTCTGGAAGCCAGGAGAAGCCCTGGATATTCTCCAGGGACATTATCATTGGGCCCTTCTGGGGGATTGATGGGTGGGGTAATCAATCAAAACAGCAAACAGCTGGAACTCCTCCCATGCCATTAGCAAAGGGGCAGAATAATTAATGGTTTAAAAAGCAAGCGCAAAGGCTGAACTCTCTTGTTCTCTCTCTTGCCTTCTGCGCCCTGCTCTTGCCGTGCTCCCCCCCCACACACACACACATGGATCAACAAGCAAGTAAAACCTGGGCATTTATAATCTATAATGGGAAACTGGAGTCTGTAAATTGGTCCTCTTTAACACTCTTCAGCCCCTTCCTCTCTACCTGGGAACCATGGTCTGTCATTTCCTCCCATTTCTCTTCCCTCCCTACCTAATCGATGTGATGTGCTCTTGAAATTCATTTCTGCAGCTTAGTCAAGAACCTTGACAAAACCCAGTAACCATACCTCTTATGGTACCTTGAGTTGGATTCTTTAGGGCCTGGTAACTGTAAGCTTCTACCCCAAATATATACCCTTTATAAAAGCCCACAGAGTTCTGGTACTTTACATTAGTACCCCTTTGGATGCCTAATCCAATTATGTACCCCACAAAAGATATGTTCAAGTCTTAATCATTTTCCTGTGGGTGTGAACTCATTTGCAAATAGTATTTTTGAATATGTTAATGTGAGTCTGTGTATGGACTCATTTGTGAATAGGATCTTCTAAGACCCTATTTAGAAGAGGCTAAATTGAATCAGAATCGGCCTTATTCAATATTACAGGAGTCCTTATAAGCAAAGGAAATTGGACATGGAGGTACAAGCCAGAGGTCTGAAGAAGCCAGAGAATGAAGCAGTTGGTCATTTGATGGTGGCAGAGATGCAAGCTAAGGAACCCCAAAGATTGCAGCAAGCCAGCACTATAATGCTTCAGGAGAAAACATAACCTGTCGAGACCTTGGTTTTGGACTTCAAGTCTTCAAAACCATGACACAATAAATTCCCATTGTTTAAGCCAACTCATTATGTGGTGATTTTAAAGCAGACCAGATAAACTAAGACACACGTGTATTCTAATTCTCCACGGTTAGGCCCATTCATTTGTAAAAATATTAATGAATATTATTCTGATTGTTTTTTTAGACAAGAGAAGTGAGGAACATGAGAATGCTGAAAATATTAAGGTTCAGAATGCACCCTTTTGAGTTAATAAATTGGACAGAATTTGTCCTCATTTAGCATATGATTCCTTTTTTACTGTTGTATCAATAAATCATGTTTCTAAGAAAAGTAAATTAGTTGAAAAAGTAAATCAGGATCTAATTTCAGGTTAGTTTTAAAATTGGATAAATCAATTGGGAGAAGACCATATGATGTAGGAATGTTGAGGGAAATAGACCAATGGCAGCAGTTCTCACTTCTGGTAAGGAATTAAAGAAAATACTCTCCATGGAACTTGGTACCAGGCAGGACTGCTGAGGTGAATTACTTGCTTGAAGGATACCAGACTCAATTCTGTTCCCTTCTTTCTGAAAATGTTGCTGGAATTGGGGTCCCACAGTAGAGTGGAGTGACCCACTTTGGGATCTAGAAGGGTACTACAATTTCCTTTTGTTGCCAGCACCATCCCTCATAAATAGGCTTTTCTTCAAAGTACCTGGATATTGACAGCTTCAATGCATTGGGCAAAACTGGGTGGATTAAAGACTTCACTAACTATATAGAAGTTATTCAGATCAATAATAATGCCTTGGAATGTCCTATGACATAGTAAAGTAAGCATTAATTCTATGCAGAGATGATAAAAAACAAAACAAAACAAAACAAAAAAACCCAAGGGGTTTGGGCCAGGTGAATGTGTAAGGAAGAACAAAGCTAACCAAAAATCACCTCATTAACCAATTTATATGACTTTTAGAGGAACTAAGTACAAAGGTCCATTGTGATAAACATGAATGGCAAAAGGATTTTCAGAAGCACCCCAGAAGTAATGATCTTCTAAAAAATAAATGGAGAAGCCCATGATGATTAGTATCCATTCCCAAGTAAATGAAAAATAATTGAAATTTTTCTTCTGATCATGGAGAGACACCAAATCCAGATGCTGCTCCTTCTCAAGCTTTCTCTGAGAAGATGTTTAAGGGCTTGGTAATATCTAGTCACAAAAGTTGGCCTCAGAAAGTTAACCTGCCATTTTATTCACTGTTTTTCTATGGGAAGATACATAAGCCAATGGTAAAATTTTAAGATATGGATTTTCTGTGATATGCGGAGAAAGGAAAGGAATGGATAGCCACCCTCTTTGCCACTGCTTTCTAAATAAATTGCATTATATTTTAAGAGACTGACTACTACAAGTAATTGATTTGGACTTCATTTATGGTATGGAGAATTGGGAAGAGATATTTTTACTCCTGGATTCTGGTGAGTTCTAGAATTATTGGGGATATGTATTGGTAGATTTCCTAGAGAGACCACAGCTAAGGAAATCTGAGCTTAACCAAAGGCATGTTCTATGTGGGAAGACACCAAGAAGGTTTGATATGGGCTGAGCATATTTCTACAGAATGTACAAATAAGAAAGGTTACCAAATATTTTCTACCATCGAGTAGGCTGCCTTTTCACTTTCTTGACAAACTCCTTTGAAGCACAAAAGTTTTTAATTTTGAGGAGGTCCCATTTATCTATTTTATATTTCATTGCTCACACTTCGGGTGTAAAGTTTATGAAACCATTTACTACTACAAGATCTTGTAGATGCTTTCCTACATTATCTTCTAGGAGCTTTATGGTCCTGGCCCTTATATTTAGGTATTTGATCCATCTTTAGTTAATTTTTGTATAGGGCATGGGATGGTGCTCCTCTTTCAATTTTTGGATACGGATATCCAGTTCTCCAAGCACCATTTGCTGAAGAGATCATTCTGTCCCAGTTGAGTGGGCATAGTGGCCTTGTTGAATATCAGTTGACCACATATGTGAGGATCTATATCAGAACTCTAAATTCTGTTCCATTGGTCAGTATGTCTATCTTTGTGCCAATACCATGCAGTTTTGACCACTGTAGCTTTGTTGTATGCTTTAAAGTAACGTAGAATGATTCCTCCAATTTTGTTTTTCTTTTTCAATATGTTTTTGGCTATTCAGGATCCTTGCCTTTCCAAATAAATTTCATAATTAGCTTTTCCAATTCAGTAAAAAAATGCTGTTGTAATTTTTAGTGAGATTGCATTAAGTCTGTAAATCAATTTGGGTAGTTTAGTCTTCCAATCCATGAACATAGAATATTCTTATATTTATTTAGGTATTCTTTGATTTCCTTTAACAATGTTTTGTAGCTTTTTGAGTATAAGTCCTTCATATCTTTAGTTAAGTTCATTCCTAGGTATTTGATTCTTTTAGTTGTTATTGTAGATGGAATTTTTAAAATTTCTTCCTCAGATTGCTCATTATTGGTGTAAAGATGTGTGGGGAGGTGTGCACCTGGGGCATGCCTCTAATACATATGAATATGTTCAAATGTCATGGGGCATTGTCTCAGTGGGTGGAGACCTACACAATAACCAAAGAATATTGAATTCCTATCCTGGGAAGTCCTGCTACATTCTCTAAT
>JAQZBX010036390.1:0-24195 GCA_029593785.1 Cabassous unicinctus
TTTTAAAGACGAACTTTGATTATTCAAAATTAAACAGACTTTTTAAATGTGTGTGTCTAAGTGGTGTATGACTTTTTTTTTTTGGTTTAAAGTTTACACAAGTATACCTGAAGTGAGTTTGGTTTTAGGTGGTTAGATGCCTTTGCCTTTTGCCCCATGTGAGTAACAAGATTTAAAACTGCCTTTTAAATCATTCCAGGGCTTTGAGAACTTGTTTGGAAGAAGCTTCTCTGCTCGCAAGGTAGTGATCAAAGAGGAAATTTAAGCTACCTGTGAATTGGGATATAGCTGCTTCTTCAAATTTTGTAGTTATTGTTTTCTTTTTTAACTTATGAATTCAAAGATGGCTTGTCATTTTTCTTTTTGGATAGAATAAGAATGATGTTTGCATTCCCAATTAATTAGCGCCAAAAGCCATATGAATTGGACAGGTGTGTGCAACTTTTTGAGAGTGTCTGTGGAAAGGGGTTCTTGACAGGAGATGGATGCGTCAGGTCACGTGTTATCTGGACCCGCTTTCAGACAGGAGAATGCCTTGGCAAATGCCGCAATGACTCATGACTAGGTTACATAACCCTATTTTGCATTTGGGTTGAACAACTTGGATTTGTTGCAGGTACAATTCAATTAAATGTGGAGTTTATGATTTGAAAATATTAGCTAAGAATTGAGGTTTTCTGTAATTTCAATTGGAGACAGTCTATTGTTTGGGAACATAACTGTGTAGGGCTATCATTTGGGGGATAAAGAAATTTATCAATACCATCTTTGATTGCCACTGCTGGAAAATGCACTCCCTTCCACCTTGAACCCAATACTGTTCTCTGTGGTGGATTTTGAATACAAACATCAATGAACACAAAATTGAAAATCTGTGGCTGATTCCCCGGTCTCTGCTGCTCTCCCCTTTTCCCAGCCAGCTGTGCTCCATCCCCCACCTGCAGTCCCAGCCCTGCCTACAGAAGCCCCTTCGGCATCCTCAGCCCCCATCTGTTCCAGCCAGGATGGACCTTTTACCCCCAACGGATAATGTGGCTTGGGTCTGGTTCTGAGTTCTGGGCTTCACGCCATGCTCTGGGTCTTAGACCTGAGTGTCTCTACCTGAGGCATTCCAGGGCCCTCCCAATTCAGGCTCTGCTTATGTTCCTGCCAGACTTCCCTCTCAGGGCCCAGAGGTTTCTCAGGTCCCTGCACCACCTCCTAGTTGGGACCCTAAGGTCCACCAACAGACTTGTTGGGACCTTAATGTCCACTGACTCCTTGATTCCTGCTTTACTGGCTGCTGCTGATTGTCCAGTCCCACAGCCTCTCTCTGGGCAGCTTTCTTCCAGACCACCCACTGTGGCCAGTGTTTACTAGAATGGGGAGCTGCCACTTTCTCACCCATTAAACACTGTGTTTTGCCCATAGCTGAAGTGTGGTCTGTCAGTACCTGCTGCTTGGTAGTTTTTCCATACCTATCCCATCCAGTGAATGGTGCCACTTCTGGTTTCCAGCCCACTCCCTCCTGCCACCCCATCCCACTGGATGTGGCAGTGACATCACACTAATTATTTAGACATTCACACCCACTGTGGTCATCTTGGAGAATTTTTTAAAATTGTCAATTAACACATTTTTGTAAGCTTCTTAACTTGAAAGATTCTGGGTTAAGGCTGGGAAATAATTTTGATAATATTTGAACCTCCTGGGATGTGGTTTTAAAGAAGTAAGATGCTATCGAGCAGGAGGTGCCAGCGCTGCGTCCACAGTCATAGAAACCATCGCTGGAGGAATAGTGTTTTCAGGCTGGGTCCTACTTTAGCCAACAATGGGCTTTTACTGATTTTGTCAGAATTTTAAACCACGAAGGGGCAAAAATGGGCAAAAATGGGCTTATAACAATTTTCTAATGTAGACTGATTGGGCTTGAGTCATCTGTTTCCAGTCATCCAGTTTAGAGCTAGAAAAGAATTGAGATATTATCTGGTCCTTTCCTTTTCAAATTGCTGATCTTGACTCAATAGTGATTATGAAATCAATTTTGTACATTACAACCAGCTTGTACTTGTTTCATTTTGCTTTTCTGATGAAATAGAGTAGACTAGATCAAAGTGGATCTTATGTAGTAAATAAAGTAAGTATTATTTTGTAAAACTTTTATTTTAGTTTTGTGTGTGTGTGTCTGTATACTGGATCACAATGTGAAATATATATATATATATATATATATATATTAGGATATTCTGAGGACTGAACCCAGGACCCTGTACATGGGAAGCAGGCACTCAACCACTGAGCTATATCCGCTCCCAAATGAGAATTGGCTTTATTGTTTGTTTTTAGGAGGTACCAAGGATTGAACCCAGGACCTTGTAAGTGGGAAGCAGCCACTCAACCACTTGAACTATATCCACTTCCCAGTATATTTTTGACTGAGGCTCATAATTAAACAAAGTGTCAAAGTCACTGATCTAGTCCAACTCCCTCATTTTATGTCTGAGAAAACTGAGGCTCCCAGAGGGGCAATGATTTGCCTATATCCATTAGAACTAACAAGTGGTAGATAGAAACAGATTTGGAGTTGGGATTTAAACTCCAGTTTTCTATGGCAAACTGGCATGCTCTGTTTGATATTTTCATCTACCCAAAGAAGAGGAATTAATATAATAATATCTTTGTGAGTGTGGGTCACAAAAGACATGGACAGCAGCAGTCACTAAAATATGCAGCAATTGTCACCTACATGTTGATACAGAAAGAGGAAGAAGTAGTGGGAAACAACTGAAGTGAAAGAAGAGGTCAGAAGTTGAGAAAAAAAAAAAGGGTAAACTTCAGAAGGGCCTTCAGATCAAAACTAGGGAGGAAAGTGACATTAAACCATGGGTAGAATGGAAGTTTTGTAGCAATTCACCATTTGGTATAACAAGAGCTCACAATAGGGGCAGACAAATGTGAAGGGTCAACTAAAGGTTCATAAAAGAAAAATGAGACTCTAAAAAATGCCTCTGTCCCCTTTTGGGCTAAGTTGCCTATTTGAGGCTAGCTGTTCCTTTGATAATTCTACCTATTTGTTTACGGACTTGGATTGGTGACAGTTGTCATATATGTTCCTGCGGACAACTTTCTCCCTATTCTCAAAGAAAAAAAAACCCATTATGTCAGGGAATTCGCTTTTATAAAATAAAAACACCCACCCCCCCTAAATGCAATAACAGTTTAATACTCCAGTCATTTAAAAATGTATCTTTCCAGGCTGTTACTGGCTGATCTAATTTGACCAGTGAGAATACTGATGTTTAACTCATTGATTGGTTCTCAATAAATAGAATACAGACCATCAGGTCTCACATTAATTTTGGTTGCAGGCTCACATCACTTAAAACTGATGAGTCTCGGTTTTGCTTTCAACACTTTCGTGAAAAAATCAACACTCACCAAGCTAGGAGATTCAAATATTGTCCAGAGTTTGGCTTCATGGCCGAACTGTCAGAAAAATTTAGTATTTCTCTGCTTAATTCCATTGTTTTAAGGATACTGTATCTTCTCAATGGCCATCCTATATTTTCAGTTCCAACAACTCCTCTTAAAACTGACCCGCATTTTTAGGACAAATACTTGTTAAAAGACCCTCTTCCTGAGCAGCTGAAACTTAAAGCCTGCCTCTTGTGCATCAGTATCTGTGAATCTCTTCTGCAACTATGGCTTAAGTTCCACCTAAGAGTTCTACCATGATTCTACTGAGCATAGTCCAGTTTAAAAATGAGTACAATCTCCAAGTGTCAGCTTCCCAGTTGAAGTCTAAATACTTGTGTTTTCTTGAATAAATCAACAATAGTTCCCATCCCACCCCAACCCCTCTACCACATTTTCAAGTCAAGTGTATTCAGATAGTTCATGACTTCTAAGTCAAAAAACAATCATATGAACCATTAGTAGTCCAACAGGTTGAGTCCTTCAGAGCCCTTTACTTCCCAAAGTTCTTCATCTATGAAAGTAGGTCGGTAAATCCCCTACAAGCTGATGATCTAGCCATCTGACTGCATTAAAATAAACCATCTCTCTGCTGTTCTTCAACCTCATCTAAGTAGTACATAAACATGATGGTTAGGAGCACTTACATGAAAAGTTATTATGCCTTAATCACTTCCAGAGGACAAACTCTCTTAATGGATGATGCAATGGAATCCGAGCTTTTTAAAATGTTGAAACTACCTTATTATTTTCATTGCAGGTGCCACGTGCTTTTCCATATGTATCCCAAAGTTCTCAACCCCCTCACTGCCTGGTGACAAGGTGCTATTAGTTCATGTGTGCTAGCTAATTAAGTAAAAATGATGCTAAACTCTCAAGTTGGAGGCCTATTAGACACCTCCACCTCCTGTGGGTATAAACCTTGAGGCAGAGTGCCAGGCCCTATGTACTGAAGGCTCATTTGTTTTTCAGTCCAGGGACCCAGAGTTCCCTGGGAGATTGATTGTTTCAGGTCCTGATACTTATAAAGATATTCTTAGCAGCAGGTACCACTGCTGCTAGGTGGTACAAGAAGTGCTACCCAATTGATATCCAAATTAGTTAAGGGTATTCAGTATGACATTGTGTGTGATTAGGCAGAGCAAAGGAACAGAGAAGTCAGAAATACATATCAAAATTTAGAAAGTGATAAAGTAGCATTTCAAATCAGTTTGAAAAGGATGAATTTCCAGAAAGAACACCACTATATGGAAAAACTAAGCATGGATCCTTTCCTCCATCCTTATCCTCAAATAAATTCCAGATTCCAGATCCAAACATTTAAATGTTAAAAAAACAAAAACAAACAAACAAACAAAACTGGGAAAAAAGAAAGATTTAAAAAAATATCCTTGGCAGGGAAAGTCTTTTGGAGTGAGATACACAATGTGTACACCATTAAAATTAATTAAATTCACAACACAAAAAGTAAAGTGTTTTCTGATAAAAGAAAACACACAATAAACAAAGTCAAAAGACAAATTACAAAAAGGGAAAAATAATTTCAACATGTTTTAACTATAAAGGGTTGCTTTCTTCAACATATAAAGAGCTTCTGCAAACACATTAGGAAAAGATCAATAACCCAATGGAGAAGTGGCAAAGGATTATACAGAAAATGAAATGCAAATCAATTTTGAACAACAAAAAGATACTCCAACTTGCTCATAATTAGAGAAATACAAATTAAAACTACAGTGATATACCATCAAATGGTAAAGACGAAAAATGTTGGCAAGGCATTTAATGTTGATCATGTGGGGGAATCAGGTGTGCTCATATGCTTGTTTATAGGAAGTTAAATTTGTAAAACCCCTAGAGAAAGCAATTTAGTAATATTTATCAAAATTTTAAATCAGGTACTCTTTGACCTAGTAATTCCATTTCTAGGAATTTATCCTAAAGACACTTACACAAGAGATCAATGATGTATACACAAGGATATTCCCTGCAGAATTATTTCTATAAGCAATATATTGGCAAAACCTAAATGTTCATCAGCTGAGAACCAGTTTAAAAATTATGATACAACCATACAATAGAATCCTTAAAAAGTAGAAAATCATTTAAAAAGAATAAATGTATCAAAATGAGACAGTTCCCCAAACACCACAAATGAAAAAGCAATGTAAAGAATAGCATGTATTATATATTACCCATTTGAGTATTAAAGCTTTAACAAAGCTTGTTAAAAAAAAAAAAAAGCTTTACGTTTTTCTGTAGCCTTGTTTTCACTCTTTGAATTATGTACTATGTGCCTGTGTTACCAATTTAGAACTTAATTTTCTCACGGGAGTTTGTGAGATTATGCAACAAAGCTGGTTTGATGAAGGGATACAGCAGCGCAAGTGCCACTAATCAAAATGGAGGGGCACAAACGACGCCAGGAGCAAGGCTAAAGTGATTGGGGGAGGAGGGGCAAGAAGAAATGGGGCCAAGGCTAAATAAAAAGAGACCTGCAGAGCAAGCACTTAAAAGACAAATGAGATAAGAGCAAAGTGGGTTTTGGATGGAGGGCTTTAGGAGTTGCTAATGAGATGAACTTAGGGTGCTGTGTAAGTATTTATCAGTAATTAATAGTAATAGCACAGCAATGCTTTGTCACCCACAGGATTACAAAGTCAATTACAAGTTGGAGGTGTGCTTAATCTCCATGCTATTTATATTCAGTCACAAATGTCTGATGATTATATTGATACTTTTCTTTTAGGGTTTGGGAAGGAATATAAATCCAACTTGGGGCTCATTCTCAGACTGAAGGAGATAACAAGTAATCATTAACTGACTGAAGGTTATCTAAAGCAATAAAGCCTTGCTTCCTTCATATTATGTTGCCAAGGATACTCTTGAGCAAGTTAAAGGAATTCTAATCAAGCCCTGTGAGAAAAGGCTGTATAGGTGTACATGTCAGGCTGCCCGCTTTACATTCAAGTTCAAAGAAGGCAGAGACAACTTGTGTGGTTTTATTTGCACAGAGCCTGGCAAAGCAGGCTACATAATTAGACACTTGGTAAAGATATTTTGTTCTCAGTGATGATGGTGGTGGTGGTGGTAGTGATGGTGGTGATAAACCCATGGTAATAAACATTGATGTTGTCAACTCTTTGGCAGAAAGCTTCTCCAGCAATATCTTCCCCATAGCAGTGAGTGGGAGGGGAAAAGAGTAAGGAGCTGGTTTCCAGTTATGGGCCCCAAACTCTGAGTTGCTATGATGACAAACAGGTAATAGGCATAAATGATCGTCACATTTGGTTTTCAGGTCCAGAATAAAGAGGAATCCTCTCTTCCCATGTTTCTCGCAACATATAGTGCTGTCCTGTCATCCAAGAACATAATATATCTCTTTATGGTGTCAACAGTTGTGGGGTTTCACTTGTCAAATGATGAATTAATCTATTATTTCAATTTTCAAGAGGACTAACCTGGGGTTGATAATATTTCACAATTATTAAAGCAGTCTAAAAATTAATGTAAATCAAAACAAATTGTTTACTAAAAGAAGAGTCTTTGTTGTTCATTGAACATAGTCCATCCTTGACATTGCCCATCGATGAAATATTTAATTTGCTAAAATTTAAGCAGTGACAAAATAATATTTAGGGCTAGAAAGAAACTTAGACTAGTTCAACTCCTTTATTTTATAGATGCATATACTTAGGCTTGTTGAGATTAAAGAACTCACACAGCTCTTTAGCGGTCTCTCTATTTTACCATATTGCCTCTAAATCCAAGAGAGGACACATTTAAAAAGAAGTCAGCATTTTATGGCTCATCTTTTTTTTTTTTTTTTAAAGGGGAAAAAGGTGATAGCTTTGTATGAAAAAATTGTGCCATCACTTTTCTTTTTTTCCTTTTTCACCAGTGGTGGAAACAGAGTGGAGAAGATACTGCAATTTTGGTCTCTACAAACTCATTTGAAATCATTCTCCATGATTTTAATTTTTCTTGAAATGAAAAGGATAAATTGTGTTAACTTAATTAAAGTTGGTGGGGGGAGTTGATTGGACATTCTGTTGCCAAGGAAACAACTTCTCTCCACTTTCACTCTCTCTCGGTCTCACGCACATGTACACACACACACACACACAGCAGTTAATACAGTGACCTTTAAACTTTTCATGTGACATTTTAAAAATTATTTAAAAATACTCAAGGGCTCTACTCTGAAAATCTGTACATGAAGTACTCAAGGGAAGTGATTCCTAGAATTCAAGCTCAGGGAAGACTTTTTATAATTCTGGGAAAGCCACTGCCATTCTGAGTCAGTGCTATGTCTCAGAAATATATGAGATAGTCTGTCAGGCAGGGGTTCTTCACCTTTTTTGTTCCAGGGACCCCTCTGCCAGTCAGGTGAAAACCATGGACCCCTTACTAAGTCCACACTATACTGTGTGTTATTTAATAAATATATCACACCTGCACCAACACATCCCCACAAGAATAATGTTTTTTTTTTTTATTTCAGTTCAAGCTCATGGACCCCCGGTTAAGAACCCCTGCTCTAAGGTCAGTGTGGAATCAACTGTAGAATAGTTCTATTGGAAAAAGAGAACTGGAATGAGAACTTTAAAAAAAGCAACAATAGAACAGCTTTCAGCTTTCAGCTTGGCAGAGGCCAAGGTACTTTTTTCTGTTGTCCCGCATCTGGGTTCATCCGATACTGCCCAGGTTTGACCCCAACGAGATCAAAGTCGTGTATCTGAGGTGCACTGGTAGGGAAGTCGGTGCCACATTAGCCCCTTGGGTCTGTCTCCAAAAAAGGTTGGTAATGACATTGCTAAGGCAACTGGTGACTGGAAGGTCTAAGGATTAGAGCAAAACTGACCATTCAGAAGAGACAGCCCCAGATTGAAGGGGTACCTTCTGCCTCTGTCCTGATCAGCAAAGCCCTAAGGAACCACCCAGAGACAGAATGAAGCAGAAAAACATGAAGCACGGTGGAAATATCACTTTTGATGAGATCATCAACATTGCCCAACAGATGCGGCACCAATCTTTAGTCAAAGAGCTCTCTGGAACCATTAAAGAGATTCTGGGGACTGCCCAGTCTGTAGGCTGCAATGCTGATGGCCACCACCCTCAGGACATCATATGCCATCAAAAGTGGTGCAATGGAATGCCCACCTAGTTAAGAACTACAAAGGAAATCGTTTCAATAAAAGATCATTTGACGAAAAAAAAAAAAAAAGGCAATAGAACAGTACAAGAGTGAGAGCAAGGTAAACAGTTCAATCTCGAGCCTTTATTGAGTACCTATCATGTTTAAAGCAAGCAGCTATGCACTAAAAAAAAATAACTAAATAAAATAAAGACCAGGCTAAAAGGGATCTTAGAGAATAAGGTACAGTTGCTTATTTTTCAAAAATCCTTACTACCTCCCCACACTTCCTCATTGCTCCATCAAAGTCAGGCTTGGCCAAGTGGTTTGCTTTGGCCTCATAGAGGGCAGAGTGTGTTTCCTGCCTTTGACTTTGGGTTGGCCATGTAACTTGGGTTGGCCAATAGGATGTTAGTAGACATGATGCAGCTGAAACTTAAAATGTTCTTGCACCGTTGTGTTTGCTCTCTTGAACCTTTACTTTCACCATGAGAATAAACTGTCCTGGCCAGTGCTTTTCCAAGGAGGACAAGAGACATGTGAAAAAGAGATGCTCCAGTTGAACCTGACCTAGATCAGTCACCTCCCCAGGTGAGCTACAGACACATCAGGAAGTACAGCTGAGCCTCCCAACCAAAGCCAGTTTAAATCAATCAATTCCTTAGACATGATAATAAGTTGTTGCTTAAGTCACTGAGTGTTGTGGTAGTTTGTTATACAGCAGTGGCAAACTAATACATAAAGCATCTAGTATAACAACTTAATTTATCCCTTTTTCAGAGCCACTTAGCAAACCGGAGAGTAAGTAGATGAACTTGGCCAATATGGTGGGTCTCCTGGGTGGGGCCATTTCCACAAAGAGTACAAGTCATTCCCTTTTGAAAATAAACATTGGAAGATCATGTATCCTATGGACAGAAGGGCCCACAAACCACAGGGCTTCATTAGGATGTACATTAAGAATACAACAGGACTTTGCTATACATTAAAAAAAAAAGTTATTGTGGCCCTGGAGGTCTGTAAAAGAGCTACTATATATTACCAAGTGGCTAAGGAGAAGCTATGAGAACAGACTGAAACAAGTAGGACTCTAATATGGAAAGACACATGTTGAGAATCAGTATGATTCAAATCTGTTAAATCTAGAATAGGGTATATGGTCTAAACATGATTCTGGAATATTAGAATAAGAGGAGCATATTCAGAAGCACAAAAAAGGCAAATTCAGGAAAAATAAAAGGATGGGCCATATTACTTTACCTAGCCAAGAACTAGAGTGACCTTATATCCTATTATATCAAGGACAGTCAATTTACACTGCTGGAGTAATTATCAAGAGCATCTCCTTTCACTTTCATACTGTTCTGAATTAGATGATGTATATTATATGTCATCCCGATGACAACATACAGGGCTGAACCAAACAGATTCAAATAAGGTTTAGATAAATTCACAGGAAAAGACATGCCACAGGTTGTCAAGGCATATTAGATTATGCTCTGAAGGGACACCATTTCTCATTGCACGTGTCCTTTGGCACAGTGGGGGAGACATGGTAAAGGCACTATTGGAGATTGAATCACATCCCACTCAAGGGGTGTTCAAGTCCTCACCCCTGGTCCTGTGGGAGTGAACCCCTTTATAAATAGAGTCTCTGAATATGTTATTAGTTAAGGTGAATCAGGGTGTGGATGTGCATCCGTTTGTTAATAGGACCTTTGAAGATGTTATTTGTTAGGGTGTGGCTAAAGTGAGTGAGGATGGGCCTTAATCCATATGACCGGAGTCCTAATAAGGAGAGGAAATTGAGACAGAGACACAAACGACTGAGCAGGAGATAGGAAGCGACAGATCACCATGTAACAGGACTGCTGGAAAGCCATCACCGGAACTCTACAGACTTTAGAGAAAGCACGGCCAGGCGATACCTTGATGTTGGACTTCTAGCCTCCAAAACTCTGAGACATCAATTCCTGCTGTTTAAGCCAACCAGTGTGTGGTATGTGTCATAGCAGCACCGCTAAACTATGATAGCACCCAGGGCCTGGCTCAGTTAGGCAGGGCTTTAAAGCTCAGTCAATGGTGCTCTTTCAGGCAAGCGTGGAGCCCCCTTGAGTGACCTTGGGATTTCTTTAGGAGCCTTGTCTGTACTACAAAGACACCTTCTTGGTGAGCCCTCAAAAGATATAAACACATGCAACATCCCTAGTCTTGCATTCTTTCATATCAATGCCACTTGTAAAATTAAAAAAGGTATGGTAGAAAAATGGAGTTTCCCTCTTACCCACACAGAGATCCATATAGCCTCCTGAGCTCCATTTGGCTTTCCCAAAAACCCTGCAGAAAACACAGTACCACAGTAAGAATAAGAGTAAGCAAAATTTCAGTTATTCAAACTTATTCAGAAAAATGTCTGAAACAGTGGAACACAATTACATAAACAAATAAAGAAAGAGTTGAAGTTATATTGCTTTCAAGCACTCTGGAATATTTGAATAAACTAATAGCTTTAAAAACTATATTGCCAATTAAAAGTCTGGGTTGGCTCTGCTTTAATGGATAGAAGAGATCGTCTGTACTTAAACTATTTGTGTATAATTGCTGCTAAAATATTTGAAAACTATTTGCTTTCTAAGCTATGTTAACATTCCCCTCTACAATTTGGTTTATATTATTATTTTTTTGGCAAAGGCCCTTTTCATAGTCACTATATGTGTGTAAACTTCTGCTGAGTCTATCCAAATTATCACAAATTCCAAATGATCATGAGCCAAGTTAAACTTTAACTTAAACCAAAATAGTCAAAGCATAAGAACCTTAGAATAACTTCATACAGGATAAAATGCTAAACACATTTCATAGTGGGTAACAAGTGTACCTACAGATATACATAGGGTGGAAGGTCAGAAAATGCTAGGTTCATTGTGTGGTGGGAAAGGAATATATTTGCAGATATGTGTGGGTGGGGTGTGAATGGAGGGTCAGAAAATGTTAGGCCTGCTGTGTTGTAAGGATGGAACTGTTTGTGGGAATAGAGTATGTGTGCAGATATAAGTGGGAGGATCATATGGGCGGAGGGTTGGAAAATGCTGAACTAGTGTTGTAGGAATGGAGTATATGCAGATACAAAGGGAAGGGGGTGGGTGGAGCGTTGGGGGCTGGGGGGAGAAGAGGAGAATGTCCTGAATGGAAATACAACCATTCTCATTAAATCTACTGAATTTCACAGGGTAAGCGTGCCATATATCAAGGAACACTTATATGAATATAAAAATAGGCACTGAAATTACTATATTCTAGAAAGATCTTGGCAGGGTTTGTACATATAAGGATGACAAGCTGAAAAGGAGCATATGTGGAAATTATCCAGAGGCAGGAGCACAGTGTTCCCCTCACACTGACAGTTATACAGTTTTCCACAAAATGTTAATACCAAACTAATTACGCAACTGAATACAACTGATCATTTGCCCCAGAAATATGGGAAATTTATTTTCTTTAATTTTCTATTTGGCTTGTTGTCTGTTTTGACACTTTCAAATTTCTTCACACTTGCTTCAAGGATCTCACAGGAAGCCTCAATCAGATAGCTATTTGTGGTTTAAAGTTGTGAACTGGCTATCCCTGAGAGAGATGAGAGAAGGTGTTTAAGAAACGTTAGGCAGAGAGAAATAACAACAACAACAATAAAGAGTGAAAAAGGATGATGGACAGAGAAAGGGACAGAAAGGAATAGAAAAGAAATTGAGAAGGAGCTAGAACAAAAGGACAGAAATAGCTACTTATTGCTATTTAACGGGCCAGCCTTTCCGGGGGTAGGAAGGAGGGAAATCCTAAAGAGATTTTAAAGGGGTATTATCAGAATTAGCTCAAATTTAGCCCTTCCTGCCTTTGTTTGGTCAGCGGTTTTCCCCATGAAGGATCTGTTGGCTCCTGATGTGTCTGGTGGCAGCATCCCCGTGAGTTAACAGAACCAACCATCTGGCTTCTGAGAAAACCCAACGTGAGGAAAAATAACCTTAGAAGATAGAGCCCTGGGCCTGTCTCTACAAATGCCCACCGGACATTTCTACTGGCATGTCACTCTGGCAACTCAAAGGCAACATACTTAAAATTCTATTCATCTCTCTGAACCAGGAACCCCTTCTCGACCTTTTATTTCTGTGAACTCCTGACCATTCTCCACTATTTTCCGAGCTTAAAACTTAAGAGTCGTGTTTCACTCATTCTGCCTTGAATTCTCTACACCTAATTAGCCACCTTTTCCCCTCCAGTGGCCAAGCCCTCATGGCTTCACTCCCAGATCTCAGCAACAATTGGATTCTACAGGCCTAACCTAAATTCTTCTCTTTAGCAGATGAATCTTTCCACTTCCACGACCCTTTTTTCCACAAAAATTATAGTGTGTGAATACCTCTTGGTTTTGCCTTTCTAGACTGTCAGGAATCTAGCCCAACACCCTCTACACAAGCTGATTCCCCAGTGTTCCTAATCTTTAGCTTTCTAGTCGGGCCAGGCTGCTCACGGACGGACCTGAGCCCACCTCTCACGTTGGTGTGCTCATGCACAGTGGTGCTCCCCATCTGGTGTGTGTGTCCTAGTCTCTGTCTGCCAATCCTGCAGCCTGCCTTCCCCAGGAAGACCTCCAGGATGATTCTGGCCTCTATGGATCTCCCTCTCCTCCCAAGGATGACCACAGCTACCATCTATGCCACCCAATCTAGCACTAGGGTATATCCTATCTGGGGTTGTACAACATTATTTAATAGATGATCCTTGTTTTCCCAATCAGGCTAAAAGTTCCTTGTGGGCACAAGGGACTTCTACGTCTTCTTCAGTCCCTCTGCTGCCTGATACAGGCCTGGGACATTTAGATACTCAGACATTGGGTTGTTGTATGAATGAATGAAAGAGTGAATGGATGACAGGACTCGATAAATATCAATGAGTGTTAAGAGACAGCGCATCATCGTCACATAAGAATTTGTTCAAGTAGAGGAGGGCTTGTTACAGAGTGTCTTGCTTCAGAGGTAAAGTCTGCATATTTTATGGTCAAATTCTACCTCCAAAAGAGCAGAAGATAGCCCTTACCTGGCGGAAAAATGTCAAGTTCCCAATAAATGGAGAAGGCTTGGGGTGTCTGATGCCCAGCTTCTCCAGTCTTGAAAATGCTGATGTGGAGTACCTGAGGGGGGAGGGGGAGAAAATTTCAAAAACTGAGACATTAAAGTTTGCATTGATGCTTTTGACTTTACTAGGGTCAAAATCAAAACGTAAGGGTAAGTTTCCTGCTAACAACATTTAAGAACTTAAGGAGGTAGAAGTCTAGAGGTGAGTGAGTGAATAGGGATTCAGCAAATTCCTCCTGACTGAGTGGCAGGCTAGAGATCAAGGAATCCTACAACCAGAGTTGGAAGATACCTTAGAGATAATCTAGTCCAACTACCCCCCATGTAAAATTTCTTTCAATAAATTGTCTTTTAAAATGCACCTCTCGGAGAGCAGATGTGGCTCAAGCAATTGGGCACCCGCCTCCCATATGGGATGTCACGGGTTTGGTTTCCAGTGCCTCCTAAAGAAGATGAGCAGACAAACAAGGGAGCCATCTGGGGTGGGGAGGGGAATAAAAATAATAAACAAAAAATTTTATTTAAAAAAATGTACCTCTCACCAGTTCAGATCCTTTGACTCTAAATATATCATGAACAACTGCCTCAGAAAACAAGTTAAAAAAAACTAACAAAGGCAGAAAATAATCTCCCTCTTCAAATCTGTGTATTTTCTTGGTCAAGGCTGACCCATACACATAATTTGTTCCACATCACATTCCATGGCCTAATAGGGAAAATTTAAAAAATAGGGATGGAGGGAAAACACCATGGAGGCCCTTTCTCTAACTGCTTACAGTTTCTTGTTTTCATGACCTGCAATCACATGTAAAGCATATTTTCATAACCAAAAATCAGAAAATGTGGTCCAACAGATTTCTGTGCTACTTTCCAGGAAAAAGCGGCAATCTGAGAAGTGCAGTTTGGCTGTCAAAACATTGGAATTACTAGGATATTTCAACAGTTTATGGGATCAGAGGGATAGCACAGTTAAAGACAGAACTGGCTTGGAAAAACCTGGACATATGGCTGTGATCCCCAATCACCCAGTCAATTAGGTCAAAAGTTCAGTTCGTTCAGTAAAATTAACGAGTCAAACATTGTTCAGCATCATGCAAGGATCGGCCAAATCTCAATTTGGGGGAAAAAAATACATAGAAAATATCACTACAGTCTGGCTTTATAGGAGTGTTGGAACTTAAAAATAAAACAAACAAACAAAAAAAACCACTGCTGTACGAATCACTCCCTTGTCATTAGAAAGATGGAATATTTGCCACATCATTTGACCTTTCTCTTTCCTACCTGCAACCCACTAAGATGCATTTAACACAAGAATATTTCAGCAAATACTCAAAAATTCAAGGAAAGGACAACTCAGCTTGTGTTGCTTTGCTGTATTCTGAGCAATGGGTCTATTTTCAGAGAAGCCACGAGAAAGAACCAAGCCAGGGGAGAAAGGGAAGGCGGTTTGCCCTCGCAGTTCTCCTGACTAAGGTCTCTGCCATGTGGCTGCATTATTGGATTTGAATGAATTCCCAGAACATCATTTAAGTCCATGTTCAAATGTAATTACAAACCACACTCAGGAGCCACGTGTGAATTACATGGATTAGTCATGCTAACATTCCTCTTCATTAGTGTGTGTACCAAAGGTTGACAGCAGTTTGTAAAAGTTATTCTCTCAAGTAGGCTATGATATTTTAAATAATACCCCTTATGCCTTAGAGGAAAGACCAAAGGAGACTTACCAGGCCCCTTCACACTTTCCTTAATAGTCTCAAATCTGGTTTCTATGTTCATTTCATCATGAGTTTTTGTGAATTATTTTCTAACTGTAATCTCTAATGGGTAGAAAGCAATACATAGATCTTGGGCCACGTAATTACATCTTAATTTTGTAATTAGATGTCTTGACTGTCTAATTAAAGGACAAGAAATCTGTATCTAATTACTCATGATAATTTTTATGCAAGTCCATGCCCTAATTATGTAACTCCACTTACAAATATACTGCTTGTGTGTCTGCACGAAATTCAGACATTTTCAAACATATGGCATCAGCAGAGAATATCCTGGATACGACGACAAACTTCACTTTCCAGCCTGGACTCAAGTACAGATCTCGAGCATCTTAAACTATGAATTGACCAAATGTTGTCATCAGCAACTATATTCCCAGCACCAAAATCAGCAGGGAGAGATTACTACTACCAGACTTTAGGGGAAATTGCAAAGTGGGTTCCATTTGTCTCTCTGTCACTTCCTTCTCTGCACCCTGGCTTCAGACTCCCTGCTCCCTGGGTCCCCATGCTGCCATCTGTGTGTCTCAACAGGCTCTTAACCCAGAATCCATGGGCCCCAGGGATAATCTTGAACGCATTTTAGAGAGTCAATAGAAAAAGACTTTTTTTTTTCAAATTTCCCTCCTGTTATTTTAAAGATTGTCATCGTGAAAGAAATGTCTTTTGTTATGTGAAATTATGTTCAGTTTTGTGTCATTCCAAACAAGTGCAGGTGGCACAGGATGCTGCTGTGTAAAGCAGGTACCATGTAATCATGTTATCATCACCACGTTGTGATATTTAGAACAGCTTACCATAGACGGGAATTATTGCAAAAGTATCCCACAATTATGATTATGGACATCTGCCATTGTTTACATTAAAGATACTTAAGTTGGAAAATGACAACGAAAGGAAAACACATGAAGCTTGAGGTGGCATCCCTAGATTTTGCACTCCTGACCGAAAGATTCATTAATAGCAACAGGACATAAATACCGCAGTGCTTGTGGTACACCTTATACCTTCTGTTGTCAAAATAACTTGAACAGTACTGCTCATTGTTAAAATAAGTTTCAATTTCTATAGGCTGGAACTTTTCCAATCTTTGGTTTTCCCAAAGACAAAGCCCTCTGTTGATGCACTAAATAAGGTTATTTAACCCATTGTTTATGCTAAAGAGGCCATTCATGCATGACTGGAGTTATTTTGATCAAATATATATTAAAGAAATGGCCAAACTGATACCTTTGGAGCAAAAGAAGAAGACAATCAAATGACAGCCTTGTCTCCAGGATTTCTGTCATCCCATATGCTTTTGTTTTTATTATTAATTTTATTTACAAACATTCCACATCCACCAAACATACTCTCCCCCTTTCCCCTTTCTCCATCTTCTGGTAACCTCTAATCTACTTTCTGTCTCTACAAATTTACTATTTCTAGTAAATATTTTTAGCAACGTTTGTCCTGACGTGTCTTGTTTATTTCACTGAGCATAATGTTTTCAAGGTTCATCCACGTTGCAGCATGTCTCATAACTTCATTCATTCTTCTGGCCAAAAAATATTCCATTGTATGCATGTACCACATTTTGTTTATCCATTCATTTGTTGATGGGCACTTGGGTTGTTTCCACCTTTTGCTATTGTGAATAATGCTGCTATAAATACTGATGTACAAGTGTCTGGTTGAAACCCTGTTTATACTTTCTTTGGGTGTATACTTAAAAGCGGATTTGCGAGGTCATACGATAATTCTATATTTAATTTTTGAGGAACTGCCATATTACTTTCCACAGTGGCTACACCATTTAACATTCCCACCAACAATGCATTAGAGTTCCAATTTCTCCACATCCTCTCCAATTATTCCATATTCTTAGGCAAACCATAGAGGAATTGACAGCCACATGCTTCTCCTCTAGTATACAACTGGGTGCAACTAGCTCATCTTTTCATTCATTACATCTTTACCATCAATATTAAAGAATTTCTCTTTGGTGAACTGATTTGGAAATTTCAACTTGGAAATTGAAATGGTAATAGATTCCTTTGGCAAATGGCTCTTCTCCTGGGATAAAAAACAAACTAACTAACAAACAAAAAAAACTGTGATCCTCTGGGTACAGATGAAGCCCAGGCCAGGCAACCTACTTGTCCTGTTCTTCAGAGAAGAGAAACCCCTTGTCCTGGTTACTTTCCGCTTTCAACCTCTACGTGCATGGCCTTCCAAGGTTTTGCCAGAAATTCCACAAAAAGTCGTGTCCATACCAAAAACTTCATTAGAAATAGAGTCTTATATCATTGCCATTTCAAAAGTTTTCATTTAAAAATGGGAGCAGAACATGAGGTTTTGTTCTAGAGGGCAAATATTGACATACTTGACAGAAATTTAGGCAAAGAAAGCCAGAAATTTGAGGGAGAAACCCTACTCTCATCTTATTGAATTCTTTCTAATGTTTCTTTTTTTTAATAATAAAAAATATAGGGGATTCCCATATGTCCCACTCCCCACACCATCCACATTTATACACATTAACAACATCCTTCATTAGTGTGGTATATTCATTTCAATTGATGAACACATTTTGGAGCATTGCTACTAAGCATGGATTATAGTTTACATTGTAGTTTACACTCTCTCCCACACAATTCTGTAGGTTATGGCAAGATATACAATGACCTGTATCTCTCATTGCATTGTCATTCAGGACAATTCCCAAGTCCCAAAAATGCCCCCGTATTACACCTGTTTTCCCTCTCCCTGACCTCAGAACCTCCAGTGGCTATGGCCTCCACATCAATAATATAAGTTCTTCCATTGCTAGAATCACAATAAGCCTATAGTAGAATACCATTAAGTCCACTCTAGTCCATAATTCATTCCCCAATCCTGAGGATTCTGGGATGGTGATGCCCACTCCACCTCTAATTGAGAGGGGGCTTCAGTCCCATGGATGGGGCTCTCTTGCTTGCAGTTGTAGACTCTCTCAGTTCCTTGGTATGGTGGTTTTCCATCATCACCTCCTTGTTAGTTGTCTTGGGTGAGTCCAATGATCTGGAGAGTAGGTATCATAACTCTGTGGAGGCTCAGGCCCAGCTGGCACATGGACAGCCCAAAGATTCAAGCCTCTTGTATGTACACCTACCAAATCCAGCATCAACTATAGGTTCAAACAGAAGGAGCAGAAGAGCCATGTGTAGGGAAACCACAACTGAGTCCAATTCTGTCACACTGGGGAGCACAATCTCCAAAGTAGGGCCCACTGGCAAGGCACCAAACTCATGAGCTATGGTGGTCTACCCTGACCATAGTGTCTGGGTGTCTTCAGAGTCCTCAGTAGCCCCACTATTTGGGGTAGTGTCTAATGTGGCAGTCAATGAGATCCTGCTGAGTCATGCATAAGTCTAACCTATTAGGATGACCTCCCGACTCACTTTGAAATCTTTAGTCGTATAAATTCATTTGGCTTTATCTTTCCCCCCCTTTTGTCAAGGTCTTTTTCCAGTTGCATAACTAGTTGGTGCCTGGTAGTAATCCCTCAGTGCCATGGAGGCTCATCCCTGGTAGTCATGTCCCATGCTGGGGGGAAGTTATTGCATTTATATGCTGAGTTCGCCTTAGAGAGAGGCCACATTTAAGCAACAAGGAGGCTCTAGGAGGTAATACTTTGGCACCTTATAATACTAGGCTAAGTTTCAATTTCAAGAGTAAAGGTTCATAATCACAGTCATCAATATCAAGGGCCCATCAATGGACCATCCTCCTTCACTAGCCATTGCCTTTGTACTTGGGGGATTCTTGCTGTTGCATTAGATGGGAATTCAATATTCTTTCTGTTATTGTGTGAATCTCCACCCACAGTGACAACTCCATGAACATTTGAGCACATTTATATGCCTTATATTTATGCCCAGGTGAACCTCCTCCCATGTATCCCCCATCACTGATAACTCCACACAAATGGTCCTCTCCTGCCACAGTTGTAACCCTTCTGTGATTCAAAACTTCTTCAAAAATGAAGCCAATAAAATAGCCAAAAACAATTAATAAGAAAATGAAATACTATTATAGTTTTTAAAATAAGAAATAAATACAAAAAAAATTAAAAAATTAAAAAATTTGGGGATAATAAAAAATAATGAAAAAGTATTTTTAATTTTTTTTGACATTTTGCCTTTCATCACTTTGAGATCTGTTGTCCTGTATGTACAGTGACATTTTCTTCCATTTATTCCCCCAATATCTTACTTTTGTCATTTTGTCTTCAAAGAAGTTTTAGGTCACAGTAAAGTCACATACAGAATATAGGGGACTCCCATATATCCAACATCCTCTCCCTTTTCCATCTTTCCCTACTAATAACATTTTATAGTGGATGGTACATTTGTTAAAACTGATGTACAAATATTAAAACATAGCTACCAACCATGGTCAATAGTTTACATTACGGTTTACATTTTGGACCATACATTTTTATAAATTTTGATGAAGCTTAACGTGGCTGTATGCATCATTGCAAGATCATGTAGAACACTTCCATTGCCCTCAAAATGCCACCTGTTCCATCTATTCTATTCCTCCCTACCCCTCCCCTCGGGACCCATGGCAACCACCAGGCTTCACTCTTTGCAGGACCAGATTCATAGTTACTTGCAACAACACTGAGGGCTTGACATACTGGTCTGTCCAGTTTTCTCTTTAAAAAAAAAAAAGTGTTTGCAATCATATTTTCTTTAAGTTTATACTCTACTCTTTTTCATTTAACATAAGAAAAATATTTCCATGTTATGAAGAGTCCTTTGTGAATATTATTTTTATTGCTGTATAATATTTCTTTGTATGGACATTATTACTAAACAACAAACTATTCTTATTGTTAAGTATTTCAAATTTTAGCTTATTTAAGTTATGCTACCACAATGAACATCATTGTGCATCAAGCTTTCTCCGCACTTTGTGCATGAGGCTTTCCAGACTTGAAATCCATGAGCCGACTGATACACAACATCAAACTGCTTTCCAGAAAGTTTGTTCCAGTTAGTCACACTGTCAATATGTGAGCTTTCCATTTCACTGAACACGCTTATAACTTTTTTTCCTAAGTTGGTAGACATATCCATGTATCTTGATGACTGCATTTCTTTCATTACTAGGGAGAGAGAACATTTTTTTGCCATCTCTTTCTCTCCAACTTCAAAAATACTTCCCAGCTTGGAAACCATTTCTTCTTTCTCCCTCATATTCCCACCATGGCTTATTTACATGGCAAGCAGAATTGCACTACACCAACTGGTTAAAGAATTAGTTGGAAAATGACCAGTCATTGATAGGTGTCTTCAAGGTGATTCCATGCACACATATGAGAAGGGAGAGGACAATAAACAGATGAATTCTGAACAGTTTTACTTATAAAATAACTAATGACAACCTTGCCAGGTGACTAAATTCCATTCCCTTCTCCTTCCTTGCCCTATTCCTCCCCCACACCCACAAAAGGTTATAAGAATAGAAATCGCTTAAATCATAACTCAAGGCAGGTATTCCTTGAACAAAATTTGAAATACAGAGTTTGCATCTAAGATCTTCTCAGCGCTCCTTTTAGCATCTCGTCCCCCTCTTGGCCTCCTCATCCTCATGTTCAGGCCCCTCTCCCTACCCATCCCCTCAAGACCTTGTTCTCAGCTTGCCATTAGGGTCAGAAATCACCTAGTGTACTTTTCGATCCACTCACGTGTCCATTAATAATAGGTTATCCCCTAAGGTATTTGCCTACCCTGCAAATCAGAATGTTGATTTACTAATTTATGATGGCAGGTATCTTTTTTCAGGAACAAGAATCTGATGTGCCCTGCTCAGAGCATCTCCTTTTGAGAAGCCACATCAATCATCAGAGGAAGCTCTGTTGAACCAGGTTCTACAATGAGAGGTGTCTTGTCAGGACAGGTATCCCACTTGGACCGTGGTAAAAGAATCCTGCCCCACAGCCTAGTACATCTCTACAAAGCACTGGCAAAGAGACAGCGCACTTGCTGCCACGCCCCTCTAATGGGCCTGGGGCAAGCCTCACCAACGCCGCCAAACCTGGAAGTGGACTGAACAATCTTATGCAACTCCAGACAGTCAGGACCATTGAATTTTCAAAGCATACCTAGTTAGTTCCACATTGCACATATTTTTTGGAAACTTGCTTTTTTTCCCTTTTTATTAGACATTGTTTTTAAAAGCCATGTTTTATACATGTTTGTTTTCATTCATTTTTAACTGCTACATGGCATTCCATTCTGTGACAATAACACAGTGCATTTATCCATTCCTCTATGAATGGATATTTAGGTTACTTCCTGGTTTTCTCTATTACAAATGTTGCAATGAACATCCTTGGAAATGTCACTTTGTGCATAATTGCAAGAATCTCTCTAAGGTAAATACTAAAATGTGAAGTTGCTGGATCTTAGAGTATGTGCATTTTCAGCTCTCCTAGTTATTTCTAAATTGCTCTCCAAAATGGTTATAATAATTCATGCTACTACCAGAAGTGTAATGGGGTCCCTGTTTACCCACATTCCCAACAGTACTTGGTATTTTCAGACACTTTGATTTTGTGGTGTGAAATAATATCTCGTTGTTTTGTTTTTTTATTTCCCGGATGAGATCAAGGGTATTTATACCTTTATTGGCCATTTGAATTTCCTCTTCTTTGAAGTGCCTATTCTTCTGGGCCCATTTTCCCATTTGATTGTCTTTTTTCTTGTTAATTTTTCATCCATCCATTCATTCAACAAATACTGATTGAAACAGGCATTGCTTTAGGTAGAAAAGGCAGTTCAGGTCCCTACTCTCATGGAACTCGCCTTCCCAGTAGGGAATATGGACAAACAAATGACACACTAATAAATGCAAGAAGATTAAAAAAAAAAAAGCAGAATAAGGAGAAAAACCTGGTCTAGGAAGACCTTTCTCTCTGAACCTGGTGACACTAGAGCAGAAGTTTGAATGAAGTGAGGGTGCATGTCACACAAAGATCTGGAGGAAAAGTGAAATAGCAGAGGGAATAACAAGTAAAGGAACAAACTTGACATGCTGGAGGAAGAACAGAAAGAGTGTGGCTGGAGCAGGGTGAGCTGGGGAAGAGGGCTGAAAGATGGGGTCTGGGGGAGGCCTGAGCCTGAGCATACATGACTTCAGAGGCCATGGCTAGAAGTCTGGATTTATTCTGAATAGGAAGGGAACCCACAATGAAGGGTTTTGAGCAGGGGGTGCTGTACAGAGCTCTGGCTGCGTATAGAGATTTGACTGTAGGGGGCCAGAGTGGAAGTAGGGAGCTGGCGAGAAGACAATTACGGTAGTTTAAGATGCATGGAAATGATGGTGGCATAGACTATGTGGGGGGTGGGGGTAGTGAGGGTGGATAGTGGTCCAACTTAGAACCCACTTCAGAGGGATGGCCAAAAGGATTGCTTCAGGATCACATAGGAGCTGTGAAGGGATCACATAGGCCTCAGGAGTGACTCCCAGGTCTTTTGGAAGGATGGACTTGAGGAAAATCGCAGGAGGAACAGGTTTGGAGGGGGAAAAATATCAGAAAACTTTTTCTAGATTCTTCTTCTGTCTCCAATATGCATGACAAGTCTGTCACTTGTCTTTCATCTTTGTTTATTGTATCTTTTATCAGAGGGAATTTAAAAGTTTTGGTGTCCTTGAATTTATTTGACTTTTCTTTTATGATTTGTGGGTTTTGTGGCAGGTCTAAGGAATCCTTTCCTACGACAAAATCATGAAGCTATTTTCTTGAATGTCCTTCTAGTTGTACTTTTCTCAGAAAGTTCTTCAATCTGCTTCACAGATGGTACTTTAATACCTAGTTGTACTTTTTTCCATATGAAAGGCAATTTTCCCAATATCATTTATTAAATAAACAGTCTATCATTTCCCCATGTATTAGTCAGCCAAAAGGGGTGCTGATGCAAAGTATCAGAAATCCGTTGGATTTTATGAAGGATATTTATTTGGGGGTGGAAACTTACAAGGCCCTAAAGAGTCCAACTCAAAGTTACTTCCTCACCAAACTCTGTTGCCACGTGTTGAAGCAAGATGGCGGGCAATGTCTGTGAGGGTTCAGCCTTCCTCTTCCTCTTAAGGCTCCATGGTCCTAGCTTCTTCCTATCTCAGCTGTAGGCTGGAGGGCTAGTTTTTTTTCTGGGCTCAGCTGCTCTGTTCTCTTCATATAGTCAGCTGTAGACTATGAGGCTCATCTCTCTTCCCAGGGCCTCAGGATCCTCTTCCATGTCTGTGGAGCTGTATCTTGCCCTCTGTGATTTTTTCTGTATATCTACTTTCGTGTTCTTGACTGAGCATCTGTTTATATAGCCCACCAAGGGGGCGGGGACTCAACTCTGAGTCGCCCTAATGATGTGGTTGAATCAAAGCCCTAATCTTGATTTAATAAAGTAAAAGTGAAACCTCTGAATTAATACAATCAAAGGGGTATCATGCCCAGAGGAACAGACCAGTTTAAAAACATAATCAATATCTCTTTTTGGAATTCATAAATAATATCAAACTGCCAACCCCACTAATTTATAATGCCACCTCTATCACATACCTTTATCTCACAGGTGCTTGAGTATACATACTCTGATCGATTTGTCTGGCTTATGCCAATGCCTCACTATTTTAATTATTACAACTCTATAATACTTTTTTATAT
>JAQZBX010036391.1:0-15221 GCA_029593785.1 Cabassous unicinctus
GTGTCCCACAACCACATGGATGGATTAGGTCCAAGAGCATCCACAAAAAGCTTCAAGCTGATGTATATATATAATGATAAGATGTTCCTGTGACTTCTTGTTGCATACTTGACTTGATGAGGTGGCTGAGATTCATGTCTCCTTTAATTATGCAGGAATACAATATGCCCCTTATTTGAACCAATCTCGATGAGTCTCTATTTCTTACAACTGAAAGAGCCCAAGAGACAGACTACCTCAAAGAGTGGTTAGGAGGCTTAAATGAGAGCAGGATGTGGGTCTAGACTGCCCCAACCCAGTGGTCCTTAAGTGTTTGGCAGTAATTGGCACTGGGCTGAATGAAGAGTTATTTAAACCAGAATTAAGGATTCGGTCTCCATATGACCCAGTTAGCTTTGCCATATACCAATAGCACCACTAACACTAGCCAAAAGCACTGTTGTAACCCTTTTGACATAATAATGGAAAAAGTTAAAGAGTTTAAAACATGCAGCCAAACATAATTAGACAGACCAGTGGGGCAGAGAAAAAGGCACAGAAACAGACCCAGAAACATATAAGGGTTTGGTGTATATTTAAGGGGGAAAAGAGGGATTAACCAGCAAATGATGATGGAACATCAGAGTGACCATCAGGGAAGAAATATTAATTTGGATCCTTATCTTACTGCTTATAGCAAAATTTATATGTAAAAAAATTTTTTAATTACTAGAAAAAACCATAGAACAATTTTTGTAGTAACCTCTGAGAAAATCTTTTTAAGCCTAACACAAAAATCCAGATGCCTTAAAGGAAAGATGAATTTTGCTACATTAATTTTTTTAATTCCTCAAGACAAACCTACCATAAACAAATGTAAATAAAAATAGAAATAACTTTTACAAACCAATAAGAAAAAGACCATCATCCCATTTGAAATGGACAAGAATGTGAAGAGTCCATAGAAAAGGAAACATATGAAAATGCACTTGAGATTGCTCATCATAAGAAAAATGCAAATTAAAATAGCAATGACATCTAATTTTTCAGCTCACAAGTTGACAAGGATCAAAAGCTTTTATAAACTATACTAACAAAGATGTATGCAAACAGGCACTCTCATAAATTACTGCAGGGGGCAATTTGACAACCTCTACCAAATTAAAAATGAGCATACCCTTTACTTCTAGGAATTTATTCACAAGCATATCTTGTATATATGTGAAATTATATATGCCATTTTATTTGTGTAAATTCTGATTTGTCCAAGTAATGGAATAATATATAGCTATAAAAATTCAGAAAGCTTTTTTGGTTATTCATGCTGAACATATTGTTCAGAGAAAAGGGCAAGCTACAGAACAATGGAAGAACTGGGCAAGGGAATTAAGGTTGAAAATGTACACACGTTTCTAAATGCACAGAAGATCTCAGAAGGATCGACAAGAACCTTAGCCTAGAGGGAGGAAGTGGGGGCAGTGTGGGCATGGGAGGGAGACTTAACACTTCCTGTGTACCTTTTTGTACCCACAGAACTTTATAGCATGTGCTTTATTACAAAATATAATAAAATTTTAAATAATAATAATAAATAAATAAAATACTATCATAGTTTTTCCAGCAGTAACTTTGGTGCCCACTGAACTATAATTTTCCTTTTTGTTGCCTGTATGTGCAAACACCCAATAAAGGGAGAAGTTTAAAAAGGAAGTTGGAAGAAACTGTAGAGAAAGGAGTCTGTTTTGGTTCTGGGATATGGCTTTTCTAGCCACTTTGTGATGAAGTAATGCCTGCCTTCTCAAACCACAGCAGGAGAAACGGCTCTTGCTCATGTAGAGCTACACATAGCCTCAGAGACTGGGTGACAGGTCACAGGGTGACAAGCCAGGCAGTGAGAGCCTGTTCTGGTCAGCGGAAGCAGGCAAGCGGTAGGGGCTCTGCAGCCAAGACAGTCAACAAGATCGGAAGGAAAGACCCGAGGAGAGGGCTGTTTACCCAGCAGCCATACTGGAGCACAGGGGAAAGAGGAAGGACTGACTTATGGGCCTAGAGAAGGGAACCCCAAAATAAATGAAATGAGCCCAGGAGGCCCTGTGCAGCCCCAAAGCCAGGTGCTGCATTTGTTCTCCTTTATTCAATGAGCATTGGTGGCACAGCTACTCTGTGCCCAGCCTGTGCAAGACTGGTGGGGAGGCACGGTAAAGGTGGAGTGTGGGGGACACCACAGAGGAGGGCACCACCAGGAAGCTGGGGAGCACTAGGGGAAGGGATGGGCCCCCAAAGGTAGTGGCAGCAGGGAAGGAGGGAACCATGGACTATTCCAGGCAGAGGCAGCTTGAAAGGGCAAGGGATATCCAGTTATGAAGTGAGGATGTGGAGGAGAGAGAAAGGCAGAGGTTCAGTGTGGCTGGGGCCAAGAATACTCTCTCTCCTCACTCTGTGTCTGGTGACCATATCAAGAGATAAGGCTTTCAACTAGCACTGTGCAGGCTGAGTTCATAATCAGGGTAATTATGGTGTGTTGATATTTTTCCCCCTTTAGAAAATGACCCGCATTCTGTTCTAAGAGCTTTATTAGATGAGACACTCAGAGAAGCACCCAAATGCCATGCCCTCCAGTCTCTAGTTCTTTCAGTATTGGTGCCCTGCCACTGCTTAATTCATCCTCAGCCAGCCCTGTCATTTACAAAAGTGAAGGAAAAGACTGTTGCACTCACCTTGTAGATAGTCATTCATTCATTTCTCCAACAAGAATTTATTGAGTACCTATTATGCCAAGCACTGTATCAAGTCCAGAGGTAACAGTGGTTAACAAGACAAATATGATCCTTACCTTCATGGAACTTACAGTCTAGGCAGGAGACAGACATTTAAAAGGTAAAAACCCATATAAATAAGTAATAAAAGTTGTGAAACCTGCTCTGAGGGAGAACAAAAAAATGTTGTGCACTGAGCAAGAGAAGCTGACAGCCTATTTTAGGTTGTGTAGTCATGAAAGAGGACTGCCTTAATGCATGGCTCCAGGGACATCACTCATGAAAAACACAATGCAAATGGCATCCCCAGATGCCAACCAGGCAGCGCAAGGGCCAAAAGAGCCTTTCAGAGAGAAGAGTACGTTCAAAGGCACTGGGGCAGGAAGACTCTTGGACACGACCAGCAACTGAGGACAGAGAAGGGTCAGCACAAGGAGAAGGGGGCATGAACTGAGGCACAGATTCATGGAGAATCTGGACATCTATGAGAGGAAGGTGGGGTTTTTAATTCTAATAAAGTCCAATTGGAAGACTCTGAAAGGTATTAAGAGAATGAGTCCAATGTATTTTTTTCTTAAATCATGAAATCAAGACAAAATTTGGAGAGAGAACTGACAGCACTTGTTGGTAGATTGGATATGAGGGGCAAAGAATGATTCCAGGTTTCTGGCTTAAACAAATGGGTAGTATCATTTATTGAAACGGGAATTCAGGGAAGAATTGGTTAAGTGGATAGATCCAGAGTTCCATTTTAGACCTGATAAGTTGAAATCCCTAGAATAATCCAAGTGGAGATGATAAGTAGGCTTTTTGTTCATATCAGAAATCTGGCTGAAGATAACATTTGGGAGTTGTCAGCATAGAGATTGTATTTAAAGCAAGAGGAAAGGATCCGATCACCTCGTGAAGGAATGTGGAAAAAGAAGCTTTAGTTTCTAAAGTGCTTGAAATTTTGCAAAGTCTCTCAGACATTGTGGACCACACCATATAATGGTTGTTCTGGAGTTGCTGGGAGCAAGTCTTCACCTTTGTCTTTGGCAGTAGAGAGCGAAGCTAACTTTCTGTCCTTACCAGCAGGTGTTTGATCCACTATTTGTGACATCCTGGGCTAGAGCACAATGACTGTTCTCCAAAGGGTTTCAGCTCTACGGCAGGTGGGAACCCTCGATTCCTTCTCTAACTCTTTATCTCCAACTCTGGGACTGTTAGCACATCGTTTGAAGGGGCTTTGAATTGCTTTAAGGCATAATAATGTCACTTGACAATATTTCAAGGATAAATTAAAAACAGAAATAAAGGAACGTGAGTGCATGCAGGACCTGTTTACTCTCCTTATCTGCAGCTTATCTGGGTCCCAGTATATCCTGGATTTGGATAGCTCTTCTCAAGAAGAACTGAAACAATAAGAGCTTCATTTCCTGAGGATGTGCCAAATCTCTCTGTGGATCTGACATTTATACTCCCCAAAAGAGAGGATTTGGTTGGGCTTGTTTGTCCTCTCCAATGTGGGTCCCCTGTACTAAGCTAAGTTTCTCTGCAAGCCACCTCACAATGAGTTGGGCTCCATGATGTCCAGTCTATACCTGGTTGCCTTTGGTATAGATAATGATCTCTGGTTCAGTCAGTCGTTGTGATGGAAACAAGGTTAGTTTCACTCAAGTTCAGGGCTGGGTCACTGCAACAAGATGCAGCCTCCAATTGAGATCCCTTGCCTCAGAAAGCGGCTGAAGGTAGACCCCTCTTTAGAGTATTGGCTGGAGGGAACTAAGTTCCTGGCCCTGCCTTCACAGCTGCTATGACAACGTATCCTCATCTGAGGGGCCAGAGTGTAACCCTTCAGTCCAGGCTGCTCTATTTTACAACTCTTTTCTGCAAAGCAATATATTTGCAATTTATTTCTCAAACTTGAGAACTTTCTTTAGGATAGTTTCTGAACTCCTCATACACCTCTTAATTGTAAGTTCAGAATTTGAGTTCAAGTAAATAGCATTGGTCCAGTTTTACAAAATTTCAAGCCAGTAAGAGACTGAAGATTTTGAGTTGCTTGAAGATTTGATCATTAAACTAGTCACGTAGAGAAAACCCAAACTTCCTGTGGCAGTTTGATATTATGTATGAATTCCAAAAAAGAGATATTGATTGTGTTTGTAAACTGGTCTATTTCTCTGGGTGTGACACCTCTTTGATTGTATTAAATTCAGAGGTTTTACTTTTACTTTATTAAATCAAGACTAGGGTTTTGATTTGACCACATCATTAGGAAGACTCAGTCTGAGTGCCCGCCCCCTTTGTGGGCTATATAAATGGACAATCACTCAAAGAGAACACAGAATAAGAAACACACAGAGGAATAGAGAGAGCACCACAGACACAGAAGAGGAATGAACTTTGATCCTGCGGCCATGGAAGAGAGATGAGCCTGATAGTCTACAGCTGACCTTGTGAAGAGACCAGAGCAGCTGGCCTGGAAAGAAATGAGCCCTCCACCCTACAGCTGAGATTGGAAGAAGTTGGGCCCACAGAGCCTTAAGAAGAAGAGGAAGGCTGAACCCTCACAGACATCGCCCACCATTTTGCTTCAACATGTGGCAACAGAATTTGGTGAGGAAGAACCTTTGAGTTGGACTCTTTAGGGCCTTGTAACTGTTAGCTTTTACCCCAAATAAATACCCTTTATAAAAGCCAACAGATTTCTGGTACTTTGCATCAGCACCCCTTTGGTGGACTAATATGCTTCCTTTTAGAGAAGAATTTCAAACACCCAACAGTAAAAGACTTGTGACACTTCAGAGGACAGCAATGTGATCAAAGGAATTGACCTTTTCGGGCCACTGGAAGAGTCATCTGTGTAGTGTGGGTCTCATGGAGGAAAAAGATATGGAGTGAAGGAAATTTATCATCCCTCCAGTTCACCATTATCAGAGCCTTGTTGTCTTAGGAGACAATTCTTCACAAATATCTGGCATTTCTGCCTATCTTGCAATCAGATACATTAGCTGCCTTTGTTCCAGACTATTATTTCAAGGATGTTGTCCTAGCAAATGGCTTTGGAAGATAGAGATTGTGTCTCCCTCTAGAACACAGGCAGATTTGATTGCTGTTCATGATTATAAAGATAACATCTCCCTTCAGGGAAGACTTCAGGCAGGTTTACTGTCCATTATAAAATATTTGGGTTCCCTGAGCTCAGGTTCCTTTCTGGCAATGCAACTCACTAGATGTGCAGACATTACCTAGCCCTCTTCATGCCACCCTGTGGAAATTGGGGTTTGAGTAGCCAGGACAAAAATGAAGATACTCTGGTTACTGCTCTTGCAGCTTTAGCTGTCCTTTTTCTCTTATACAGGGGTTTTGTATCTTCTGAAACTGTGGTAGGCTTATTAGCTTGCAAGTGCAGTAAAATCTCAAACCCTTCACAATTCTTGACTGTTGGGTACCTATATAGGTAATTTTAGCACATGACTCAAGAGCAGTATTAGCTCCATCAAGGACTGTGCTGGAACTTTCAAACAAAACTTTCCTGACCACCCAAATGGAAGAGTTCCTTTCCTTCTTCAGACTGTCAGACTGCATCAACAAGACCATGTTGCACTTTTCATGAGACTTTAAATTCAAAGCGCCTTCTAGAAGTCTTTTCAAAAAGTCCCAGCACTGAACAAAATTTGAGAGACAGATAACAATAACTGTTTGTGAAAGTGGCTCCTCAACTGAACTCTGTCCTCTCATTCCAAGCCTCAGCCAGATGTTCTCAAGTTCTCCTCCTTGAAAGCAGCCAAGAGCCTTACTCTACTACCTCCATCAAGAGCTCTCCTTCCTCCTTCCTGACTGACATCCCTGTTGCTTCTCCCTCCTAATTCCTTCAAATCCACCTTGCTTCCTCCATTTCTGGGGCCTCCACCCTAGTCAACAGCCTCAACATCTCTTTCTAATCCTGCTCCCAGCCTCCATCTTTTCCCTCCCAATCCAGATCCTACATGGCACTCAAAGTTCACAACTTTCTTGCATCCCCATTGCCTTCAGCCGGGCCTTTGAAATTGAGCAAACCTGATGGCCACTTTCATATGTTTGATATATTGGGCTTCTGGTAAGATTACTTTTAGAAACTTTTTTGAAATGCACTAGTCTGAATGATAAACTTCAAAGCCTTTCCTAATATTGTCTCACTCCCTGCTCCTCCCCCTACCCTCAGGAGCTCTACATTCCAGCCACTGTCCCTACACCCATATCTCCAGTCCACACACATAAAATACTGCTTTTACCATACCTCTGCTTTGATCAAGCCACAGTGTCTGCAAGACCAAGAGCAAAATACTTAAGTTTGTACTCATCTCTCTCCCTGTTCCATCCTCTCCTTGTCTCCTTCCTGACACAAATTCTTCCCTCCAGCAAGTTTGCTCTCTTCGCAGCATAGTGGAAAACTCCGGCTCCTATGAGCCTTCTTTGAACCTTTGTTTATGCTATCACTACACCTTTCTCTCTGCTATCCTTTCCTTCCACCCTGGTCTCCAACCCCCAAACACAGAGATATGTATAACGACAACTGACAAAACCATCTATGATCAGTCCAGCCCATGGAGAACCCCCATTGTGTGTGTGTGCATGTGTGTGTGTGTCTAACCCATTTATTCACTCTTTGGATGCAGAAACACCTCATTCTGTCCCACTCTGCCTCCTCCTTCCCCAAAACTCACACACATTCAGTACCTGGAAATAGTAGACTCCTAATAAATATATGTTGCTTCATGGACCTCAAGAATTTCTCCTGCTGCTTTCCTAACCTTTCCACTTGAGTAACAAAAATTCCTGATGCGCCATGCTGTCTCTGATTCTAGACTCACCCCATGTGCTGCCCTGTCAACCCACACTCCAACTTGGAATGACCTGTCCTCTGCTCCCTTCATCACCTCCCTAATTCCTACTTATTCTTTAAAATGCAGTTCAGTTGTCAACTTTTTGTCCAACCCACGTTCTGTGTCACCCTGGACAACTTCAACCATGAGGTTGATCTCCTCTATATCTAGATTCAAAGTCCTTGATCTCATGGTTGCTTTAATAGATCCATATCAAATCTTGTATCTGCAAATAGAGCATACACTGCTTACCTGCAATATGCTCTCCATCATTGCACTCATCACCTTGTATTATATTTGTCTCCTTCAGCATCTACCTCCCTCTAAATGATGATGGGCTCCTTGAGGGAAAAGAACTGAGTCTTATCCATCCTTGTGCTCTCATCACATGGCACATTCTATGTGCTCAATAAATATTTGAAATGAAGTATAGAAGTGAAGGCTGTGGTTGGCTAGGCTGACCAAGAGGTGGAGAGTGGCAGAGCAGTTGGAAACAAAGGGTAAGAGGGAAGGGTCATAAGTTTGGGCAAGAAAGTGCCTGAAGTGACAGATTGTGGGAGCTTAACTGGATGGGAAAGGCAGAGGATGAAGTTAGGTAAGAGCTGATAGATGGTAAGAAAATGGAAGGGTAACAAGACCCGAGCTCCAAGTGAGACTGAAGAAATAGGTATAGATGCAGGGATAAGGGCCAGAGAATGGCAGCTGTGATTCCATGTGGGTAGAAGATTTCAGAAGTGGCATAGGTTCTGATCATGACAAATCCAGATATGGTCATAGAAATGGACAACTGAAGAGAAGTATAGGACTTCAAATAACTTTAAAAAAAAAACACTTGTATTATATCTTTTGTATAAAAATAATATATGTTCATTGAAGAAAAGTTAGAAAACACAGGGAAAAAAAACAAAGAAAGAGAGCAGTTGTAGCTCAGTGGTTGAGTGCCTGCTTCCCATGTACAAGGTCCCAGGTTCAATCCCTGGTATCTCCTAAAAACACAGAAAAGCAATATCTTCACTATCTACACATAATTACTATAAATATATTTATATTTATCCTTCCAGACATCTTAATGCATATGTATGCATACAGTTATATTTTTATAGCAAAATGACGTAAACTATTCTTACTGTTTCATAGCCTAATTTCCATCAATAAACATGTAGCTTTGACAACAGTTTTAAAGGCTTCAAAGTATTCCATTGCAGGGATATAACAATTTAATAAATTAATTTCTCATATTTCAATGTATATATTGCTTCAAATTTTTTCTATTATAAAAAGTATAAACATCCTTGTCTAAAAATAGGACCCAATTTAAAAAGTATTCTATGTCCATATTATACAACTTTGTATCCTAAAACAATATACTGTCTTTTCCAAAACATGTGTCTAGAATATGGATCAACCCAATGAACAGTGAAATTCCAGAGCCTGATGCCAAGTCTTGGAGTGGAGGGGAAGTCTATGGGCCGTGAGGTAAGTCCTGGTGATTGGGGGAGGGCTGGCTATGCCATTTGTGTATCCTAGGGCAAAATGACAATGTAGGACCCTTTGTTCAAAGAGTAAGAAAAAAGTGCCATAAGAGATACCAAATACAAAGCTTTTTTCTTTCTTCCACATTCTCTCTCTTGACTTGTCATAAATATTTCTATTTGCTATTTAATGTAGTTCAAAGTAAAGAAAAATAAAAAATTTAAATTATTAGCATGCATTTTAATGTTCATCTTTATATCGTGCCATGTCAGTTTTATATACAAACATAAGAGCATGTGACTTCTATGTAGAACTATCAAAATCACACTTTTTGTACTCCATAGCTTGTGCAATCATGTGTATTTCATTCTTATCAGATCAGTAGAAATCCTGCACAAAACTAAATCACATGCTGTCTTTTTTTTTAACAGCTTTATTGAGATAAAATTCATATACCATACAATTCACCTATTTAAAGTGCACAATTTGGTGGTTTTTGTGTATTCACTAAGTTGTGCATCTATCACCACAATCTAATTTTAGAACACTCATCATCCCTAAAAGAAACCCCATTAGTTGTCACTCCCCATTCCTTCCTCCCTCCAGCCCTGTCAACTACTAATCTACTTTCCACCTCTATAGATCTGCCTATTCTGGGCATTTCACATAAGTGAAATCCTAACAGTATGTGGCCTGGCTTATTTCACTCAGCATAATGTTTTCAAGGTTCATCCATGTTGTAGCATGTATCAGTACCCTATTCCTTTTTATTGCCAAATAATATTCCATTGTATGGATATACCACATTTTATTTATTCATTCATCAGTTGATGGACATTTGGATTGTTTCCACTTTTGATTATTATGAATAATGCCATTATAAACATTCATGTAGGAAAAGAAACTAAATCACCTGCTTTTATTTCACTTCTTGATATGCACACATGTTACCAACACTCTCTACCTTAAGTTCCCTGCTGAGTAAGAAAGGGCTAAAAGGAAAGGGAACTCTGGGCTCCCTAGCTTTCTTTCTTTCTGTCATGATTTTCACCATAGGTGGTTGGCTGGTACAGTAAGAAAGGATGCGATAGGTTTCCTTGATTGTTTGTGTTGGGCTTAAAATGCCATTGTCTTAGCAAGGCACTTCCATCCATCTGCTCCGTGGGATCTAATCCCCCTCTCAACCAGAAGCAGAGTGGGCATCACCATCCCAAAATCCTCAAGACTGAGGAATGAACAAGCATAAGGGGGGAATGCAACTGTGGACTAAAGTAGACTTATTATTATTCTAGCAATGGAAGAACTAGTATCATTGATATAAAGGCAATGGTCACCAGAGGTTCTGAGAAGAGGGAGAGGGAAGAATAGGTGTAAAATGAGGCATTTTGGGGACATTGGAATTGTTCTGCATGACATTGCAATGATGGGTACAGGCCATTAAACATTTTGTCAAAACCTGTAAAATTGTACAGTGCAAAGTGTAAACCATAATGTAAACTGTAATCCATGGTTAGTAGCAATGCTTCAATATGTGTCCCTCAGTTGTAACAAATGTACCACACTAATGAAGGATGTTGTTAATCGGGGAAAGTGTGGGAGGGGGAGGGGGGGGGAAACATGGGAATTCCCTATATTTTCAATGTAACATTTATGTACTAAAGCTTCTTTAAAAATAAAAATTTTTTAAAGTGCCCTAGCCTTCTTTATGTATCTGAAGCAAGTTCTAGTTGGAATGGAAAGCGCTGTCTCCCAGGGCTGCCAAAGCCTCCGTTTAGCATCAACACAGCGTGCTTCCCTCGCTCTGGCTCTGAGTCTTACTGTACTCTCAGGCCTCCTGAAGCTACTGCATGCATGTCGTGTGCAGCGCCTCCTTCACATGCACGCGCCACTGCCCCATCAGGCTCCATGTACTAAACACAACCACAGAGATAAAATTAAGAATTTCAAGGCAGTGATAAGCGCGGGTTGCTTATGAGCACGAGGCCCCATGTGACCGCCCCAGGCTGTTTGCCCACGAAGCTGGCCCTGCCTGGAGAACCAGAGACTCCAGTCATGAGACAAGGTGAGATAGTCAGATGGTATAGTCCTCAGAAGAAGCGGTTTCTAAAAGGCAGAGGAGACAGTGGAGGAGCGATGTTTTAGGAAAGTGTTTGGATAATAGTAATAACATCCACCTGCTGGCAGATATCCCAGGAATGCTGGAAAAGAAGTCAAATGCTCTGTTTGTAGGATATAAAATTTGATATGGATCTATTAAATCAATCATGAGATCAAGGAACTTTGGTTCTGGATGTAGGGTGGATAACCTCACCGTTGAAACAATTCAGGATGACACAGAACTTGGACAAAAAGGCCAGGAACAAGGTCCTAAAGATCTCACGGACTCTGTAGAAGATTCTCAGAGCACACTGGTAAGACAGGCCAGTATTGCCTCAAAGGAGAGGGCTTTTAAAAGAGGGTGGAGGACAATGTTTTAAGAAGAGCAACATGATGCTAGAAGATTCTGACAACCTGCCTGGTGATTGGGCAGCTCAGTGCCCTCCAGAGAGAGCAAGGGAAGGTTTTGTTGTTCTTGTTGTTTCTGAAAGAGAGTCAATATATAAGGAGGTTTTATTTACCCTGAGTAGGGGTTCCAGAGACGCGTTGGAATGAGACTTGCATTTTGAGTGTAACAGATGTTTGCATCTTGGTGGGACTAGCTGGGTTTAAATCCAGAAGGAAATCCAATGCTTGGAGTTGCTTTGGGGCCAGGCCAGAGAGCTGGTGATGCCCTGTTGAGGTTTTTCTCATTGTCACCTGTAGTCTCAGAGGTTCCTCCTAACTGGTCTCTGCCACCAGTTCCATTGCACACCAGTCCACCACCCATCCTGCTACTATTTCTTATCTCTCTAAAACACGGCTCCTGGCTCCTTTGCAGGGCTTGCAGAAGCCCTCCCAATGGAGCACACTCACCCTTGTCCTTCCTTCCAGCCTTAGCGCCTGCCACTACCCACGTCGGCCCTCCCTAGGATAGCAGAGGTCTCGACTTTCCCAAACAAGGCAGCTCCTCGTCTCTTATAATTCTTTGCCTAGAATGTTCTTCTCTTTCCTCTCTACCCAGACAAGAATCCAGGGGTGTGCTAATAAATTGGTTCTACTAAAAACAAATAAGTAAATAAGCCCTGATGTATAGCATTTGCTGATATTTATGGTGTAAATACTCCCACCGTGTTTGATTTCAAGCTACCAAGGTGAGGTCACTGAACAGGGCTTTGGGAAGAGATGGGCACAGTCTCTTCTCAGGAGCCAGTGTGAGACAGCATATGGCTGTCTCTGAGCAGGTCACCTTCCTTGCTTAAAAATGTCTTTCAGTAAACTGCCTAACAGAAGAGCGTCATCAAGTAAAATGAATACCCAAGTTAAATGTATGCATTGAAAACAATGGAAAGGAGCACATGTAGCTCAGTGCTTGAGCACCTGCTTCCCATGTGTGAGGTCCTGGGTTCAATACCGGGAACCTCCTAAAAAAAAAAAAGCACATTGTATAAACAGTGGAAGGATATGCACTGAAGTATTCACCAACACTAGTTCCAGGTAGCAGAAACATGGGTGATTTTATTCTTCTTCCTTCTACAGTACCCCTCCCTCCCAAACTTTATGGAGCCTCGGAATGTGACCTTATTTAGAAATAGGGTCTTTGCAGATGTAATTAGTTGAGAATCTTGAGATGACAACATCCTTGATTAAGGGGAGCCCTACATTCAATGACTGGTGTCCTTACAAGATGAGGAAAGGACGCATAGAAGCCCAGAAGAAAAGGCCACATGAAGATGGAGGCAGATTGTAGCGATGCGTCTACAACCCAAGGAGTACCAAAGAGTGCTGGCAACCACCAGAAGATAAGAGAATGGGCATGGGATAGTTTCTCCCTTAGAGTCTCCAGAAGGAACCAACCCTGCTGTGATTGTTAATTTCATGTGTCAACTTGGCCAGGTTATGGTGTCCCATTGTTTGGTCAAGTAAGCAGTGGCCTGATTGTTACTATAAGGGTATTTTATAAATCAATTTTTATGAGTACTCAATTGACTGCATCTACAGATGATTGCATCTACAATCAACAAAGGAGATTGCTCTCAGCAATGGAGTTTCCTCATTCAATCAGCTGGAGGTTTTAGAGCCAGAACTAATGATTCCAGAAATCAGAAAGAATTTCTGTGTCTGTTTAAGTCAGCCAGTTTCTCCAGGGAAATTCAACTTCACCTTCATCAGAGTTTTCAACTTGTGACCTGCCCTATGGAATTCAGACTTGCCAATCCCCATGGTCATGTGAGTCAATTTCCATTACATATCTATATAAAATATATATATAGCCATAGCTCTAGCTATAGACATAGACACACATAAATCTCCTGTCAGTTCTGTTTCTCTGGAGAAACCTGAATAACACGCCAGCTGAAACACCTTGATTTCAGACTTTTGGGCCCCTGAACTGTGAAAGAATAAATTTCTCTCGTTTTAAGTTACCCAGTTTGTGGTAATTTCTTTTTTTGTTGTTGTTATTGTTGTTGTTTTAATATTTATTTTATTTATTTATTTCTCCCTACCTCTTAGTTGTTTGCACTCGCTGTCTGTTCATTGTGTGCTCATCTTCCTTTTAGGAGGCCCCGGAAAGGGCCTCCCTTGTGGGAGGGAGGTGCCCAATCTCTTGAGCCACCTCCACTCCCTGCTTTGTTGTGTCTTTCATTGTTTTCCTCCTTGTGTCTCCTGTTGCATCATCTTGTTGTGTCAGCTCATGGCACCATGCCAGCTCACTGTCTTGCTCATCTTCTCCAGGAGGCACCGGGAACTGAACCCGGGACCTCTCATGTGGTAGGCAGGAGCTCAATCACTTGAACCACATCTGTTTCCCTGTGGTAATTTCTTATAGCTGCTCTAAGGAACTAACACAGTCCCATATTTCAAAATTTTTCTGTATTGATCATGTATTAATATATATTTAACTTTAAGATAGAATTCGATGGCTCTCCTTTGGCCTATCTAGTAAAGGCTAAATTCTTGTCTGCATTTCCAGCCTCACCTCCAGTCCCTCCTCACCTCAGCCCTGACCTCACTCTTCCCTAAGAGGGGATCACCTCATGGTTCCACTAACCCAACACCTCCTTACATTACATATTCTGTCCCATAGGATTCAGCTCACCAGTTGTCCCACCTCCCACTGTCTCCCTGGGATAGGCTCCCGCCCCTGGCTCTCAATCTCCCCCATCCCACCCCGTGGTGGCTGCTGCTATCTGCCTGGACAACATTCAGGTCATTCTGCCCTTGCCCTCCTTCCCCGGCCAGAGCCTGGGCACATGCATCGGGAGGGTCAGAGCTGGGCATGCTCCCTGCAAGACAGGCTGGCAGCTGTCCCGCCCTTGGCTGGCAGGTGGCTTGGTGGGGGTCAGGTTCTGAGTCTGTCCTTGCAATCTCTTGGGATGGTTCAATCAGACCTGGGCTGGGGCAGTGGGCCCGTGGGAAGGGGATCTCCCACCCCCTGCCAGGCTTTGCACCTTTGCTTTGCACTCAGCCCTGCAGATTTTGTAGCCAGCCCCTGCTGCTCCCCCTACCTAGGATGCCTGTCCCTCTTCTTCCCCTGTTTAATACAAAATAGTAATAATAATTGTAGCTACCATTGATCAAGTTCTTGCTATATGCAAAGCACTTTAGACTGTAAGGAAATCACGACGTACAGGAATTATTGCAATTCCAGGTGGTATTTGAGAGTAGAGTTGGCAGAGAGGGTTCCCAGGTGAGGGATTTGAAAGTCAAAGGTATGGGAGAGGTCCCTGAAGGATTCACAGCAGTTCAAGGCAACCAGCAACTCCTTGTTCCAAGGAGGGCAGAGTGGGAGGCTCTGTCCTTGGATAATGGGAACAAGCAGTGAACAGGGGAAGAGTCTGAGGAAACAGCCCAGAACACAATGCTCTCCCCTCTAGAACCAGATGACCCAGTGCCTCCTGAGGACCTTGTATGGGTCACTTCCAGATCCTTCTAACCCCAAAAGAGAAGCAACTGGGCTTGCACCAGTGCTGTGACGTCTGTCCCACCCAGAAGCTCCTCTGCCTGTAAATAAAATCCCAATCATTTGGAGACAAGTCCTTACCTCAATGCCATTATTTCAGAGAAGGAGGCTTCTCTAGGGCAT
>JAQZBX010036392.1:0-24196 GCA_029593785.1 Cabassous unicinctus
TTTTCTGTCTGATATTAATATTTTGTACTATTAAGTTACATTTGTTTAGCTTCAAAGGAAAACAGTCATATATGCAATTCTGCCCACATTCATATTTCACATAATATATTTATATTTCACATAATATATTTAGTTCATAATAAGGCAATCATACAGTGTTTGTCCCTTTGTGTCTGACTTGCTTCATTCAACATAATGTACTCTAGGTTCATTCATGTTGTCATATATTTCACTTCATTTCTTCTTACCACTGCATAATATTGCATCACGTGTTTACCTCAAAAGTTTTCTATCAGTTGATGGACAACGAGGTTCCAACTTTTGGCTATCATAAATAACACTGCTATGAAAATCAGTGTGCAGATATCTATTTGTGTCACTGCTCTCAGTACTTCTGGGTCTATACCTAGCAATGGTATTGCCAGATCCCATGACAATTTCAAATTTAACTTCTTTAGGAACAGCCAAACAGTCCTCCACAGTGGCTATATCAGTCTACATTCCCATAAACAGTGAATAAATGTTCCAATCTCTCCACAGCCTCTCCAAATATTTACAGTTTTCTGACTTCTTAATAGCAGCCAGTCTAATAGGAATGAAATGATAGCTTATTGTACTTTTGATTTGCATTTTCCTAATCACTAGTGACATTGAACATTTTTTCATGTTTTTCTTTACCATTTGCATTTCTTCTTTGGACAGTTGTTTTTTCAAGTCTTTTGCCCATTTTTAATTGGATACTTTGCCTTTTTATTGCTGAGTTGTATGATCTCCTTATATATCATGCATATTAAACCCTTATCAGATATGTGATGGCCAAAAATTTCTCCCATTGAGTTGGCTGCCTTTTCACCCTTTTGACAAAGTCCTTTGAGGTTAAAACGTGTTGAAAATTGAGGAGGTCTCATTTATCTATTTTTTCTTTTGTCACTTGTGCTTTGGGCTAAGGTTTGAGAAACTACCTCCTACCACAAGATCTTGAAGATGTTTTCTTACATTTTCTTCTAAGAGTTTTATGGTTGATTTTAATATTGAAACCCTTGATCAATTTGAGTTAATTTTTGTATAAGGTGTGAGATAGGGGTCTTCATCCTATCTCATTTCTTTTTTTATTAATTAAAATCTTTATTTAGGAGAGCAAATGTGGAAGGTTAGACAATGCTCCCTCCACTTGTATTTTTTGGAAGAGTTTAAGCAGGATTGGTGTTAGTTCTTTCCAGAAAGATTGTTAAAATTCACCTGTGAAGATATCTGGTCATGGGCTCTTATTAGTTGGAAGATTTTTGATGAATGATTCATTCTTGTTACGTGTTATTGATCTATTGAGTTGTTCTTTTTTTCCCCATCAGTTTGGGCTGCTTGTGCATTTCTCAAATTTGGTCCATTTCATCCAAATTATTCATCTTGTTGGCATACAATTTTTCAAACTATCCTCTTATGGTACTCTTTATATCTGTGGGGTCATTGGTGATATTCCCCTCTTTGTTTCTAATTTTCTGTATTTGTCCTCTCTCTTTTTCTTTGTTAGTCTAGCCAAGGGTTTGTTAATTTTATTAACCTTCTCAAAGAATTAATTTTTGGTTTTCTTAATTTTTGTATTGTTTTCTTATTTTCAATTTCTTTTAACTCTGCTAAAAGATTAGCTCTGCTAATCTTCCTTGTTTCTATCTTTCTACTTGCTTTGGGATTAGTTTGTTGTTCTCTTTCTAATTTCTCCAGGTGGGCAGTTAGGTCTTTGATTTAACCTCTTTCTGCTTTTTTAATATAGACATTTAAGGGTATAAATTTCCCTCTCTGCACTGCTTTTGCTGCATCCCTTATGTTTTGATATATGTGTTGTCTATTTCAATCATTTCAAGGTATTTACTGATATCTTTTGCAATTTCATCTTTGACCCAATGATTGTCTAAGATTGTGTTGATTAACTTCCATAACTTTGTGCCTAATCTGGTTCTCTGCCCCTTACTGATTTCCAGCTTCATTCCGTTTTCATATGAGATATTATTTCTTTGTATAATTTCAATCTTTCTGAATTCATTGAGAGTTGTTCTGTAACCTAGTATGTGATCTATCCTAGAGAATGATAGATGTATGCTCAAGAAGAATGTATACCCCAATGTATTTGGTCGTAATATTTCATATATGTCTACGAGGTCTAGATCCTTTAACATATTCAAGATCTCTGTTTCATTATTCATCATCTGTTGAGATGTTGTTTCTAATGCTGACAATGGTGTATTAAAGTCCCCCAATATAATTGTAGAGGCATCTATTTCTTCACATTGGTTTTCCAATGTTTGCCTCATGTATTTTGTTGAGGCACCTTGGTTAAGTGCATAAATGTTTATGATTGTTATTTCCTCTTAATATTACCCATTTCATTAATATATAATATCCTGCTTTGTCTCTTAACTATATTTTTTATTTAAAGTCTATTTTGTCTGATATTAATATAGCTATTCCCACCCTTTTTTGGTTTTTGTTTGCCTGAATAATCATTTTACAACCATTCACTTGCAAGCTCCTTGTGTCACTGGGTCTAAGGTGAGTTTCTTGTAGAAAGTATATAGTATATTTCCTTATCCATTCTGCCTATCTGTGTCTCTTTGATTAGAGAGTTTAATCCATTAACATTCAATTATATTACAGTCAATTCATTACTTACATTAGCCATATTTTCTTTCGGTTTATAAATGTCATATGTTGTTTTATTTTCTCTTTCTATCTTTTTAGTTATTGTTATAAATAATCTTCCTTCTTACTCTCTCCTCCAACCCTCTCTCTCCTGTTTTTCCTTTCAACAATTCAGAACTCATTTTAGTATTTCTATTTTTTTAAAGATTCATTCATTCCCTCACCCATCCATTGTTTTGTGCTTGCTGTTTGCTTTCTGTGTGTTCTCCTGTGTCTGCTTGTCTTCTCTTTAGATGGCACTGGGACCCAGTCCTGAGAATTTTCAGGGTGGAGAGAGGCACTCAAACTTTTGTGCCAACTCAAATACCTGGTCTGCTGCATCTCTTAATGTCTCTCATCTGTGTCTCTTTTTGTTGCATCATCTTGCTGTGCCAGGCACTCCTGTGTGGGCCAGCACTCCTGTGTGGGTCTGCACTCCTGTGTGGGCTAGCACTCTGCATGGGCCAGCTTGCCTTTCACCAGGAGACCTAGGAAATCAAACCCTGGACCTCCTATATGGTAGGCAGGAGTCCAATTGCTTGAGCCACGTCTGCTTCCCCCTTTAGTATTTCTTAAAGGGCAGGTCTCTTATTTAAAACTCTCTTAATTTCTGTTTATTCAAGAATATTTTGAGCTGTCCCTCATTTTTGAGTGTCAGCTTTGCTGGATAGAATTGTGTAGGCTTTGATTTTTTTTCTTTTAGAATTTAACTATGTCATGCCACTGCCTTCTTGCCTCCATGGTTTAAGATGAGAAATTGGCTCTTAATCTTTTTGAGTTTCCCCTTGTACATGATGTATCTCTTTTCTCTTGCCACATTCAATATTTTCTCTTTGTTTTGATTATTGGACAATTTGATAAGTATATGTCCTGGAGTATGCCTGTAAGGATTTATATTGTTTGGGGTGTGCAGCAGTTTGATATTATTTATGAATTCCAAACAGTAGGCTGTTTGCAGATTAGATTGTAATGGATTCAGAAATTTTACTTTTACTTGATTAAAAGAGCAAAGGAGTTAATTGGAGTTTTGATGCTGGAGTTTTGAGCTGGAGCCTGTGAAGTAAACACACTGGAGAAGAACACAGAGGAATAGAGAAACTTCCACAGACATATCAGTGGCCCCAGGAAAAGAGATGAGCTGTGTGCCTGATAGTCTACAGCTGACCTTGTGGAGAAAAGGTAGCCTGAGCCCAGAGTGAATCAATCCCTGGGCAGAGAGACAAAGCCTAGAGAGCCTGATGGCCTACAGCTGATATTGGAAGAAGTTCGGATTACAGAGCTTGAAGAGGAAGAGGAAGAATAATGATGGTAACCATCTTGCTTCAACATCTGGCAACAGACAGTGGTTTAGGAAATAACTTACATTTTATGGCCTGGTAACTGTAAGCTTCTACACCAAATAAATAAATTTTATAAAAGCCAACAGATTTCTGGTATTTTGCATCAGAACCCTCTTGGCTGACTAATACAGAATTTGGTACTGAAGAATGGGAAAGTGCATTTGCAATTACCAAAATGCTGGAATGGTTTTATAAATCAGTAAGGGGTATTTTTTTTAGGAATTGTGAGATGCTTGGTAGAAAAACCAACAGCACTTTGAAGAGACTTTTCGTAGGGTTATGAACACTAAAGAGACTTTTTATTGTGCCTAAGAAGTAAACGATGAAACTGTAATTGGAAACTGGAGGAAAGGTGATCCGTGTTTTAAATTGCAGAAAACATAGTAAGATTAACTCCTGATGTTTTATCAAAGAGAGAATTTGAAAATGGTGAGACTGGGCATTTAGCTGAAGAACTTTCCAAAATAAATTCAAAGAATACAGCTTGGCTTCTCCTTGAAGCCCATAGCAAAATGCAAGATGAGAGAGGTAAGCTAAGGAAAAAAACTGTTGGTCACAAAGGAAACAGAAACTGATTCTGGAATTTCAAGCCCCTGGAAATCAAGCTCCCAGATGATAGTGCTCCTTTTGAAGACTTAACTAAACTTGAAACTTTTAAATCAGGATTGAAGATGCAGTTATCTCAAGTAAACTTGTGTAATGTTTTACTGTCTGATGGCATGGACCCCTACTACTTTCATGCTAAACCAACAAGCTTTTTGAGAGAGTTGTATGAACAAAACCACTGTCAGCTTGGACCAAAGGGGACATGGAAATGAGAGATTGAAGGTGAAATATCTTTAAGGGGAAAACCATGGAAGCTGAGATCTGGAATTAATGCATCACCTTTGGACAAGAGAAGAACCCCATCCATGTGTACAGATAGGGTGAGTTTGCCACAGCAGTTGAAGAGGGTGGCTGTTCTGACCCAATGTTTAGGAAGTGTTTTGCCTCCCCAGGGTACAGAGAACTGTAGCACATTCCCCAAGGATTAGGAAGGTTTAGATCATGACCCGATGGGTCTGAGATAGCTGGACCTGTCCCCCATGGGTTAGGGAAGACCAGGTTGTCAATTCATTGCTCTGAGAGGATTGAGCATGTATGCCAAGTTTAGGAAGGATGTTGTCTTCAGTTCACTGAACTAAGGGGTTATGAGTCTAACCCAAAGATTCGGTAAAGTATGGAATCTCCCCAATGCTCTTGGAGTGTGATGTCTATAACTTGGTGGACACCCAGGTGCTTGATTAGCATGGAATCAAGAAAACAGACATTGGTAGCAAGCCTGTGGAATGGGTCCTCATGAGAGCCCAAGGAGAAGAAAACAACATCTTAAGAATGACACTCAAACTTTGATTTCTAATGAAGTAGGCCCTGCAGGTTTACTGAACTGTAGAGAGCCCATGACTCGTGTTTCCCTCCCAATTTCTCCTTATGTTAATGGAACTATTTGTCCTTTGTCTGACCATTTGTGTATTGGAAACAGATAAATGATTTTGTAAGTTTCAGACATCTATATCCAGAAGGGACTTTGCCTCAAGACAAACTGAATTTCTTTAAACTGATTGCTATGTGATTTTATACTTAGCATTGCTACTGTTTTAAGGGTGTTTTTTTTTTTTTTTAAATATTGTAATGTCTTTTTGGCATTCAGAGGGTGGAGTGTAGCAGTTTGGTATTATTTATGAATTCCAAATATAGATATTGGATAATTATTGTAAACTGTCCTGTTTGTACTTAAGATTGTATTGGACTCAGAGTTTTCACTTTTACTTGATTAAATAATGAATAAGCATTGATTAGGCCAATTCACTAGGATGTTGAACCCCCACCCCCTTGGTGGGTGGGGATTCACAGAGAAAACCACACAGCACAGCAAAGGAGGTAGTTGAAGTTTTGATGCTGGAGTCTTTAGCTGGATCCCCGGATGAAAACACACACATAGGAAATGAACACATAAAAATAGAGAGAGCTCCACAGACATAGCAGAGGCCCTGAGAAGAGAGAAAAGCATTTCAGCTGATAGTCTACAGCTGATCTTGTGGAGAGAGGCAAGCCTGAACACAGAGAGAATCAATCTCCAGGGAGATAGAAAATGGCTAGGAATTCTGATGGCTTACAGCTGATATTGAAAGAAGCTGGGACCACAGAGCCTTAAGAGGAAGAGGAAGGCTGAATGTTGGCAGCCATCGTGCTCCAACACATGGCAACAGATTTTGGTGAGGGAAGTAACATAGGTTTTATGGCCTGGTAACTGTAAGATTCTAGCCCAAATAAATACCTTTGTAAAAGCCAATAGATTTCTGGTATTTTGCATCAGAACTCCTTTGGCTGACTAATACAGTGTGTACTGTGCTTTGTGCTGTATTTTTTCTACATTTTTATCTATCTCTTCTAATATCTGTCTGATTTCACATGTACTTTATTCAACATCACTAATCCTTTCCTCTGCATGTTCAAAGCTCCTGTTATCTGCTTCCAGTGCATTTTTCATTTCTTGCATTGTGGCATTCATCACCATCAGACCCATTATCTTTTTATGTATGTTTACAATTTCTTCTGTTTGTTCCTCCAGTGTTTTCATAATATCATTTATCTCTTCCTTCACTTCAATAAGTTGATTCAAGTTATTTGTTTGAACATTCATGATTAGTTGCTCCATATTCTGTATCTCTTCCTGTTTTTTACTTTGTTCATAAGACTGGACTATATATTCCTGTTTCTTACTACTGCTTATAATTTTTGGTTGCTGTTTAAGCATCCGCTTGTTCTTGATTGGCTTATTAGGTTGGCTAGGTTCTCTTTCTACTCTAGGTTTTTATTTTTGTTTTTTATATATGTATGGTAAGATTCCTTTTTGGCACTCCTTTCCTCTTATTTTATGTCTTTGCAGTGGTCTGTGTTCCCTCAAAAAATATTTTGACCAGAGCAAAGGAAAGTAATAAGAAGATAAGGGAATGCTAGTAATAATTATGAAAAAGGTAGAAGAGGAACCATACAATAGCTAGGAAAATGAATAAATAATACAAGTAAAAATCATAAAAATACAAATGAATAAGAATAAAATGTTGGAATAGAAAAAATGAAGGAAGAAATAAAATAGAGGAAAAAATAGAACTAATTAAAAGTCAGAAAGATAAGAAAAGATAAAAAGAGAGAGAACAATAGAAAGTGAATGCCAAACAAGAAAAGGTGGAATGAAAGAAAAGAAACAGAAGAGAGAAAAATAAAGGAAAGAAAAGAAATAAAGTAAGCAGAAAAAATAAGTAAAGCAAAAGGAAACAATGAATGGGGTAAGACAGGAAACGAGAAACAAAACAACAACAAAAATACCACCCAGGAAAAATTGCCTACCCTCTTAGGCCCCTAAAGAGCTTTTCAGGTTGCCAGTACTCATTAATCTGTCTCCCTGAAGCCTACTCTCTGCAGGTGATGTACCTGATGTTTAATTAAAATAAAGAAAAAGCATCCAATAAAAATTTTCAAAATAACACATCCAAGAATATCTATTAAAAAGTAAAAAATAAAAATCAGTCTATATGTTCCCTGTCATAAAATTCCAGCTGAGTGCCTGATAACCCACTGGATTCCTTTCTCTTAGGGGATACTGGGAATCAAACCAAGGACTTCATATATGCAAGGCAGGATTTCTTCCACTGAGTTGCACTGGCTCCCCAGGCAATAAGGTTCTGAAAGCTTAACTGTGTCTTCCTGCCTCCATTCCATTAAGCTTTTTGGGCTTTGAACAGTTTGTGGAGCAGGGCTGTTTAGGTGCCTATCTCTGTCCCCTTACTGACCTAGTTGCTGTCTTTCCCTGGGCAGCTGGATATTACAAAATGCCTGATCAGACAACCCACCCCTCTACATGGGGCCACCTCATTGCTGGTTGGGGTCTACTTTATGACCCAAAGTGGGTTGAGCTGTCCAAACTCACTGAAAAAATCCACTCTGCACACTCTGCCAGACCCCTCTTCCTCCCAGGGAATGCTCCCTCCCTCTCAGTTGGCTGCAGTAAGCTAGGTGTTTTACCGAGGCTTTTTGCTTTGAAGGTGAAGTATATGTGTGGGTTCCAGCCACAGGGGCAAGTAATTCACGGTTGTCCTTTGGCTTCTTTATCTGTGTCACTCCCTCCAGGATGATGCACAACACTTTCATCTTCTATAGAACACCAAAGCATCTCCCTTGGATAGGTTTTTGCCCTTACTCCATTGTTTTTTTTGTGAGAGATTTGAGCTCTGCCTATCTATTTTGACACCATCTTCCCAGAAATCAGCTAGTTAAATCTTAATAATTTAAAACAGTGTATGAACAAGATGGGTTAGTTACCTTTGTTGTGGTATCACAATGCACAAAATCACATACTCAATAATTTATTAGCACTGCATCTTGTCATAAATATAATTGTAATATTCTTCTGATAAAACTCCTTCAATGATTTTCATGATTTAGAAATGAAAGTCAAAGCATTCATGTGACACTAAGAGAATATTTTGTCTGCCAACCAAAATCCATTTTTCACCTTTTCCTTGTCAAACAAGCTTTGATTTTGCTCATATATTGGCTCTCATGTGATCACTCATGTGATCATCCCACACCCATGTACTGTTCCCACAATAAGGAGCACATCCAGGCAAATGGGCTCATCAACAAAAGCAAATTCAAGGATGTTATGCTCCCCAAAAACCCTTGGAAATGAACCATATTCTCTTTCTATATTTGGTACTGTTTGTGTTGTAAACTTATCTCCTTGACTCTTTATATTTCTTAGCCTTCATTGTCCATCATCTTGGAGTCCAGTGAGGCAATTTCCCCAAGATTCTGTTTCATCTGCCAGACAGCTCACTCCCTGTCTTTAGCAATTCTTTAAAATGTTAGCTGGAATCATGTCAGCTTGCATTGTAGAACTGTGTTCCTTCACATTCTCCCATGGCAGTCAATTCATAAATGTTCATCTCTTTTTGGAAGCATCTTTGAATTTCTTTAGATTTCAAGTGACTTGGTTACTCTGTGACCTCAGCCCTCTGACTGGTTCAATAAATAGTATGATTTTATAGACTACTTGACCTTTTCTTATTATTGTGGGACTGGTGTGCTTTCTAGGTTTCTACACCCTTACTATTTAAATGGTCTTAAAATGGTTTCAGAAAAAGTGTAGAGAGACAAGAAAAGAAAGATAGGGAGAGAGAGAGAGAAAGAGAGAGTGTCAGAGAGATTAAGATGTGCCATGAGAGAGATACTGAGGGACTGAGAAAAATAAAATATGTATATGTCAAGGCAATTTATGTAATGTAGAGGGAAGAGTACAAAGACTCCCATGCTCTCTAAAACTGCCCTTGAAATTGAAATTTAGCCTAGTGTTGTTGGGTGCCTAAGAGTTGACTCCTGACAGCCTCCTTCTTGCTCAAATGTGGCCTTTCTGTAAGCCAAACTCAGCATATAAATCCCCCCCAGTGTGGGACATGACTCCCATGGATGAGCCTCCCTGGCACCGAGGGATTACTACCAAGCACTAACTAACAATGCAACTGAAAAAGACCTCAAATAAAAGGGGGGAAAGGTAAATACAAAGGAGTTTATGTGGCTAAGAGACTTCAAAGTGAGTTGGGAGATCATCTCAGAGGTAATGCTTATGCACATTTCAGCAGGATGTCATAGACTGCCAAAGTAGATACTACCTCAAATAGTGGGGCTCCTAAGGACTCTGGAGACACCCAGGTCCTAGGGTCAGGGCAGATAGCTCTGGAGTTTGGTGCCTTGCCAGTGGGCCCTACTTCAGAGCCTGTGCTCCTGAGAGTGACAGAGTTGGAATTAATTATGTCTTCCCTACACATGGCTCATCTTCCCTTCTATTTGAATCTATTGTTGACATTGGAGTTTGTAGCTGTAGGTTCATGAGACTGGAGTCTTTGAGCTGTCCATGTGCCAGGTGGGTCTGTGCCTCAGTGGAGTTGCAACACCCACTCTCCAGTTCATTGGACTCATCCAGGACATCCAACATAGAGTTGAGGACTGACAACTGCCATACCTAGTAAAGGAGAGAGCCTACAACTGCAAGCAAGAAATTCACATGCAACAGCTGTATGCAATCAAAACCCCTCTCAATTAGAGGTGGAGTGGACATCACTATGCCAGAATCCTCAGGATTGGGGAATGAAATATGGATTAGAGTGTACTTACTGGTGTTCTACAGCAGACATATTGTGATTCTAGCAATGGAAGAAATTACAACATTGATGTTGGGTCAGTGGCCACTGGAGGCTCTGCCAGCTGGAAGGAGGAAAAACAGTTGTAATATGGGGGCTTTTTCAGGACTTGGGAATCATCCTGAATGACATTGCAACAACAGATATAGGCCATTTAATATCATCCCATAACTGAGGAAGTGTGTGGGAGGGAGTGTAGATGCCAATGTGAACTATGGTCCATGCTCAGTGGCCATGCCCCAGGATGTGTTTATCATTTGTAATGAATGTGTCACACTAATGAAGGATTTTCTTTATGTAGGAGGGTGTGGGATATGTGGGGAGTAGGACATATGGGAATCCCTACATCTTTTGTATAATATTTTTGTAATCTAATTTTCTTTTAAAAAATAAAAAATATATATATGAAAAAAATAAATCAAAAGGAATAAGATGAATGCACTTTTAAAAAACTGGTTGTTTCTTGAGTTTTGGAGAGCAAGACTTGTGTGAGTTCAGAAGGCAATTTGTATTTATAATTATTTTATTTGTATTCTCATCATCGTTCATACAGATTTGAATCATTATATGGAGAATAGAAAAAATAGCCATGATTACATTGGAAAATATTCTCCAAATCTCAAGGTTTAAACTTCATTTTGTAGGGTGTTAAATTCTCATTCACAAATCATTGGAGGATAGAGATATTAGCTTCTTTAATTCTGTAATCTCTCTAGTTGCTGATTAATTTTAATTAATTTAAACATCCCTCGAATGTAATGTATTAGTCAGTTTTTTTTGTGGTAAGAGTAACTACCCAAATCCAAGGGGCTTTCAATATTGAAGGTTTATTACTAACTTGTAGTACATGTAGGCTGCAGGGTGGCTGTAGCTCTGACTGAGCTGCTGCTTTGCTCCAGGCCCAGGATCAGGGAGAGGCCCTATATTACTAAGCCAAAGAGGTACTAATGCAAACTACCAGAATTCTGTTGGTTTTATAAAGGGTGTTTATTTGGGGTAAAGGTTTATAATTTCAAGGCCCTAACAGTCCAACTCAAGGTACCATAAGAGGTATTTTTTCACGAAAGTCTTAATATAATTTAATCAATGACATCTCAGCTGAATTGAATAAAATCAAAGGAGATCATGCCCAGAGGAACAGAACAGCTTACAAACATAATCTATATCTCTTTTTGGAATTCATAAATAATATCAAACTGCCACAAACCCCTAAGTGAGATATGCCCAAATTCATGACAAAAAGGAAGAGCAGGATATTAGTGGAATTTTGCAAGATCTTTTACCATATTTTCTCACTTTCTATAGGAAAAGCATTTCAAATGGCCAAGCCAAAGTCACAGAAAGTAAGGATATACATAAATAATTTTGAAATATAAAATAATCTACCTATGGGAGAAAAGGTCAATCAAGAATTTCATATCTGAGCTATTAACAAATGTTAATGAATTATATATACTAGATTTCAAAGCGGGAGGATGAGAACACAGTGGGATAAAATGAAAACTTCAGCCTTATATATATTCCCAGAGTGGATCATATAAAACATTTTGGAAGAATCATAAATTTCTACTGTGGCTACTTAGAGTCAGTGTAAAGAGGTCAGAGATAATATCCATTACTATAACAGCATAGAGAAAGGGGTATTGATTCCCTCTGGCATCTATAATAATTTACCACAAACACGGTGGCTGAAAAAGAATAAAAATGTATTTTTCTATATCCATAGAGGCCAAAGGTCCAAAATCAGTTCCACTGGACTGAAATCAAGGTGTTGGCACTATAGAGCTCTCTCAGAGCAATAGAGAAAATCTGATCCTTGCCTTCTACAACTTCTGGTGGCTGCTGGCATTCTGTGACTTTAGCTGTTTCTCTTCAGTCTCTGTCTTCATGGTGACACTGCCTCCTTCCCTTCTGTGTGTGGACTTCATCTGCCTCACTCTAATAAGGTCACTTGTGAATGGACTGAAGTCCCTTCCTGATAATCCATGTCAAGATCCAAGAATTGGTACCTGATAGCTTTCTGTGATCAATGTTCACTTTACAGCCATTGAACTTTTAGGCTCTATGCTCTAATTGGGAGAGTGGGAGGAGCTCCCATCCAAGACCACACCCTGATTTCTCCTAGGAGTAAGGCACTGCCCGACTCACCTGTCAAGGACACTTTTCAGTAGACACAAGGCACATAGTAAATGCTGAACTAGGACATAGTCCCAATGTCTATTTTTGATGGGTATCTTCTCTAAGCAGGTGGTTTCCAAAGAACTTTCAAAGTAGTCTATCCTGATGGACTGTGATTAGCAGTACAAATATGAGAGTGTTCTCTCATGAACTATAACAAATGTACACTAATAATACATGGTTTTAATAACAAAGAGTGTATGGAAAATTTTACCAAGTATATGCTATGAACCATAGTGGTAATAGGTTGATGATGTTCTTTCATAATCAGTAACAAATGTTCCACAACAATGCAAAGTATTAGTGGACAGATGATATATGGGAATTCTGCCCATTATGCATGACTGATTGGTTATCTAACAACTTCTCTAATAAAAATACAAAAAAAATCAGATTAAAAATTATTTCTTCCTTTAATTTTCACATCAACTCCATAAAGAGTTTGCATTCCCTCAGTCCTTAGATAAAGAAGCAAAGTCCTTAAGAGTTCATTTCCTGTAAAGAGGGAAGAAATCAAGTGGCAGTTTATACTAGTATAGATAGAATCTGAAATCTTGAGTCAACTTTTAACCACCTAGAATCTGACTTGAGATGGGAAGAGGGATTCCTGCTGGAGAAGACCCAAAATATCTACCCAGACTGCATGACAGCAATGAAAATCAACAGGTCAGTCACTGACCAGGACCTGCAGTATCAATATCACCTGGTCATTTGTAAGTGACACAAAACCTCTGTCTCAGCTGAGACCTCCAGAAACAAAACCTTGACAAAAAGTCAAGGAAGTGTTGGTCTAGAACAGGGTTTCTCTTGTAAAATTTTGGATTAGATAACACATTGTGGTAGAGGCTGTCTTGAATATTGTAGGATGTTTAGCAGCATCCTGGTCTCTCTGCACCAGATTCCAGTAGAGACAACTATAAATGTCCCCTTACATAGCCAAATAACCTTAGGGATTCCAAATCACACATACTTGAAAGCCTTGTTCCAGAGGTAAGACCTGGAAACATCTTGACAGAGTTTCCATCAAAATTTCATCTTTTACTCAGTTGATTACTTTGGCCAGATTACTTACTACTTCGAGCCATATTTCTGCAAATATAGAATGTACTTGCTTAAAAACTAAATAAGATAATCCCTATCAGTTGCACAACTCATGGTTCAGAAAGAATCTAATTATGATTTATGTGATTACACATATTCCATAAATTAGGAATTAAATGACAGTTCTTGATTTGTGTGATAAGCATGTTACTAATTATTTCAGTAAAGAATTATCAAGCCATGAATTGGAGTGTCCCATGGTTTTATATCAAATGAACACTGATATTCACTTTATTGAAGGAAATACAACTTTTCAAGAGAAAACAACCAGGACTGTATCCTCACACTAAGTCAGTACTTTGATATTCAAGGGACCTAGTCAAGTCTGATTCTGAGTCATAAACTTTAGAGCAAACTTTAATTTGAAGGATGGGATAAGGTCCTAGGAGGTTAGATATATGGAAAGTTGGAGAGTCATGGAGGAGGAATAATAAAAACGGAATTCACCTGATTCTTTTGGGAACAGAGAACAAGGAGCAAAGCTTTCCAGACCAGCATCCCACAGAGAAATGATGGCTCAGTGTTTAGAGAAAGCAAGAGGAAATTGCCTAATGAGATACTATAGGGAAACTTTACATATCTCCTCATTTGTTGTCCCTCAAATTGTGCAAACTTGGTATGGATGGGACTTGGTTGTTTCTATTGAGGTCCTATGTCCAGCTGGAGGACTGATTCCTGAACTCTTCTGGCTGCCTTGTATGGGGACTGAGCTTCATTGCCATCATCCAGCACCCAGGGAGTATTTCGGAATTTCACTCAGACAACTTTCACTAGAGATGCAATCCAGGTGATCCAGAGAGACCAAAAGATGCTGCAGGAAAAGTTGAGGAAGAATTGAAGGTGAGAACTATAATCTAAAGTCATCTGACAGCCAGTCCAGGCTAGCCCAGAGCCAAGAGATCATCATGATTATTCTCCCATTAGCTTAATGAATGTATTTATTTATTATGATAAAAATGAAATGTCCATCTACTCAGCATGCAGGGATCATTGCTGACAATTAAGTGATGGGAATGGAAGCCCAATTAGAAGAGGGTATGGGACGGATAAAATGATTCTAGGAAAAGTAAAACATCTGTCCAAGAATCTTTGCAGTTCACGGGATTAGGAAAAGGGGGAATCAGAGAAGTGGGTGTGCAGTGAGATGGGCATTTTTCATTTTTTATTTTACAGATAAGGTATATCTGAGCATATTTCTGTATTGGTTGGAAATATCCAGGCCAAAGGCGGTAATTTTTAACTTCCTACACCAGTTCATGAGACACACCTCTCAGATTGGGCATTCACATGAAAAATGATAATTTCAATTTAAAGAGTTGAAAAGGATATACTTTAAATTTACCGAGTCATTATGCTTTTAATGGTGGTGTGAATTATATGTGGATTAATTAACCTTCTAGCCTTCTTCTTTGTATAGTTTTATTCTTGTCTTTGTTTTGTACTTTTGGATCTGAGTGTTTTTATTCTATTTTTTAATTGCATTCTTCCAACATAAACTGTAGGTTATTTAACCAACTTTGTTGCCAGCCATTAAGTACTTTTTAAATTTTATGATATACTTTGGGGAATGTGGGAAAGTTTATAAATTTTTCATAGTCAATTCAACCAGCGTACATTATAGTACTTCCATTGCTTTTCTAAATAAATAATTCTGTATGGTACAATTTTTAAATCACATTTTATATCTATTGTTAAATATTTCCACATCTCTGTTTTCCTCATGGAATCTTTCCCTTTTGTGGTTACATGATTTTTTTTAAAAGTTGAATCACCCTCAACCATCTCATGGGAGGCATTTTATTTTTTAAATTATTTTATTTTATTTTAAAGAAGTTTAGAGTACATAAACACTATATAAAAAATGAAAGATATTCCCAAATGTCCCATTCCTTCCCATTCCCATGCTTTCCCTCATTAACAACATCCCTCATTAGTGTCATACATTTGTTACAATTGATGAACACATATTGAAGGACGGCTACTAACCATTGATTACAGTTTACATCAGAATTTACCCTCTGTCCCAAGCAATTTTGTAGGTTATGACAAAATATACAATGGCCTGTATCCATCACTGCAATATCATTCAGGACAACCGAAATGTCTTGAAAAAGGGGAAGCATTCTTTATCATTCAACTCTCCCTTGTCTTCATCCTAATCATTAGTATATTTTAATCCATAAATGTTATAAGATAAAATTAGAGCTTTTGTTACTGCTTCTTCTCTGCTTTAAAATCTGTATTTTTATATATTTTTATATTTTCTGGTATTTTCCATTTTATTTATTAATTTATCAATATATTTTTAAAGTATTTTATTTTCCATTTGTTTTCAGAAATTAGGTTTAGATAGTCCATTCAATTTTATCTAGTAAGGTTGTATTGAAAGAACTATATTTAACCTGTTTTATTATCACTGCCACTTTTTAATCTAGAAATTTCACATTTTTAAAATTTGTTCTTTATATAAATTTACATATTTCTTATACTTTTGTGAAAACACAAAGGAATAGAAAACAGGTGAAGCCTCTGTTCTTTTGGATCTTCCATTATACTGAAGAAGTCAGAGTACAAGTCAATAAGTTATTGTGTATCCTAATGTCTTGAAAGATACATCCTATGAAGGAAGTTAATCAGTTTAAGAGGTTAGATTCTTGTGGCATATGTAGGATTTTACAGAGAATGGACCAGGAAGGACTTCATATTTCAGATAAGGAAAAGAATCAGGATCAGCATGTGTACATTTTATTTTTTAAGAAAGCGTTCAAAACCCTAAGCTCTAGAACAATAAAGAGAAAGCTACCAACAAGAAAAGCGAGAAAGGGACCTGCTTCATCTGTTATTGGACCTGATAAAAGCTGCTGCTTTCTAATAAACATTGTACAGGCACAGGAATAGCAAGTAGATCAGGGTGTGAGGTGGAGTCCATGTCAAGGCAGGTGCAGCAAAAACACCTGCTCCATCTGTGGTCTTTGAGTCAGGAGGAGTCTTGGCTCCCATGCTGTCTGCCTAATCTCTATCAAACCCCACTATTCCATTGTCTCTCAATTCATAGGAAATTTTCCCATTACCAAGGAATTGCCTTCTTTTCGATCTATTCTTGTCTTTAGTGCAAAGACTTCCAAACTTTTGACCATTTCTCAGCATCAAAAATTAATTTAAACTTGTCATCTCCAGAGCACACATGGACACACACACACGGCTGAACAGAAAGATTCATACATTTATTTGCATCTACCCATTCTATGCTATGGCACCCTACTTCTTTTGGTGTCTTATTTGCTCTTTTCTATAATTCTAGCAAAATGTAGTCTTGACCTACATATAGGTTTTCATCTCCAAATATGGAAAGCATGTCTTCACACATATTTAATATTTCTTTGCTTCTTCTCTTTCATTATTTCCAATATCTTAGAAAGTGCCTTCTTACATTCTTTGTCACAATGCATATATTTTCCCTCTATTTAAAATAAACTTTAGATTACATAAGTGTTAAATGAAAAATAGAAGTGATTCCTATATTCCCACTTCCACATTTTCCCCCTTAACAACACCTTTCATTACTGTGGTAAATTTGTTGCAATTGATGAACATATATTGAAGCATTGTGACTAACCATGTAAACTATAGTTTTCATTATACTTTGTACTTTGTACTACACAATTTTATAGCTTTTGAAATAATGTATAATGGGCTGTACCCATCATTGCAATGTCATGTTTCTGTGTAAACTATGGTTTATATTTTACATTATGGTTTACACTTTGCACCACATAATTTTATAGGTTTTGACAAAATGTATAATGGTTTGTACCCATTATTGCAATTGTTTTTCTCATGCTGAACAACTCGAACGTCCCAAAAATGCCCCATGTTACATTTATTCTTCCCTCCCACTCCTCTCAGAAATTCTGGTGATCACTGTCTTTATATCAATGTTATGAGATATAATAATAAGTAGAATAATAATAAGTCTCTTTTAGTCCATATTTGAATCCCCCCATTATGTTTATTCATTCCTCATCCCTGAGAATTTTGAGATGGTGATGCCACTCTGCTTCCTACTGAAAGGGGCCTTAGATCCCATGCGCAGATGGATGGAACTGACTTGTCTGGAGTTGTAGATACTCTCTGTTTTATGTCCATCTTCATACCTTTATTAATTGTCCTGGGTAATCTGATGAGCTGGAAAGTAGGCGTTGGCAGCAACTCTGCTGAAATTCAGGGCTCAACCAGCATAAGAGGAACTGTAAGATTTAAGTCTCTGGAACATATATTTAATGGGTATAGTGTTAATATAGTTTCAAAAAAGGGACAGAATAACCTTATGTAGGAAAATTATAAATGAGTCTATCTCTGCTTCACTAGGGAGATAGGTTATCATATACATGAAGGTAAGGCTCACCAATGGGGTGCCAATTTTGGGGGGTTGTATATTCTGCTTATTGCATCTAGGTGTCTCTAGACCCTTCAAAAGCACCCCTACTTGAGGCAATGTTGACTGTGGCAGTCAATGAGACATTCCTGAGACATGCATAAGTGTAAACTCTGTAATGACCTCCTGACTCACTTTGACATCTTTATCCATAAAAACTTATTTGCATTTAATATTTCTCCCTTTTGGTCTCGGTCTTTTTCCAAATGCATCACTATTTGTCCCCTGGTTATAATCCCTTGGTCCCAGGAAAGCTCATCCCTGGGAGCCCTGTCCCACACAAGTGAGCTTATATGCTGAGTTTGCCTCATAGAGAGACCATATTTAAGTAACAAGGACGCTTTCAGGATATAAATGTTAGGCAATATATATTCTAGGGTAAGTTTCAATTTCACAAGAACAAGATTCATAAGTAGAACCATCAATATCAAGGGCCTGGTGTGTTGCTCTTTACTCCTTTGCTCTGCTCTGCCCATGTCCTCTAGAGATTCTTGCTGCTCTATTAGAGACCGTAGCAGAACTCCCCAGGAAGGGAATTCAATTTTCCTTCGGTTATTCCGTGGGTCTCCACCCACCGAAACAATACCCCATGACTACATAAACACATTCATATTCCATGGAGGCATGCCCCAGGTGCACCCATCCCCACACATCCCTTACCCACTGATGTCCCACACCACTGATCCTCCCCTGCCACAATTGCAAACTTTCTGCAATCCAAAACATCCCCCAAATCAAAGCCAAAATAATAAAATAAAATAAAACAATAAAATATAAAATACTTTTTTGCATTGTGCCCTTCATCATGGTAAAATCAGTTACCACTTATGTATATTGACAATTTCTTTTGTATTTTATCCCAGTGTCTTTTTTTTTTTTCACTTTATTTTCCAAGAAGCTTCAGGTTACAGAAAATTCTCATAGAAAATTTTCTATGAGGAAATATCCGCCCCTATATCCTCCCCTACCAATAACATCCTACATTAGTACTGTACATTTGTTACAATTCATGAACAAATATCAAAGCATTGCTAGTAAATATGGTCATTGATTTACATTATGGTTTATATTTTCACCATACACTTTTATAAGTTGTGACAAATTATTTAATGGCCAGTATCCATTATTATAAGATCATGCAGAACAATTCCAATTCCCTAAAATGCACTTTGTTCCACCCATTCTTCCCTCCCCTGTCCCTTGTAACATATAGCATCCACTAAGCTTCAATTTTTGAAGACTAAAGTTCAAAATTACATGCATTTCTATTGAGGGCTTAACAAACTGGTCTGTTTTCTTTTATTAGGCACTTCCTATGTACTAGAGAGGTTCTTGACTCTCTATTTGAGAATGTAGCAGGATTCCCCAGGATGGCAGTTTAAAGTTTTGTTTTTTATTTTGTGGGTCTCCACTCACTGAGATAAAACCCTGTAACAAGATTATCACATTCATAATCCATAGTACCATGCCCCTGGTGTGCTTTATCACACATATTACCTCAAACCCGAAACCCTGCACCAGTAACCCTTCCCTGTCTTATTTGCCAAAGAATATTCCCACCACTGTAGTTTCAATCATAGACCTAAAAATCCCAAGTTCACCCATTCCTTCCCCCCAGTTCCATGGATAGTCTAACCCAAACCCCCACCCTGCTCACCCTCATATTACAGCACTGTCAATGCCACTCTCATCCCTGTACCACCATCACTCCATCCATTACCAAACCACCCACTTTCACCCTGCTGTAGATTTTGCCATATTGAACATTGGCACACCATACTCTGCATACTTTCTATCTCTTAACATATCTTCCAGCATTTAACTCTGTGAGTCTGCTCAGTATCTTTAGGTCATATCAATGAAATCATGTAATGTTTGTCATTTAGTCATTGGCTTACTTCACTCAATATAATGTCTTCAAGATTCATCACAGCTAAATAATATTCCATTTTATGTATACACCACATTTTGATTATCTATTGTTTGGTTGATGGACAGTTGCATTGCTTCCAAATTTTGGCAATAGTGAATAATGCCCCTATGAACATTGGTGTGCTTATATCTGTTCATGTCCATGCTTTCACTTCTTCTGGGTATATACGTAGCAGTGGGATTGCTGAATCATATGGCTATTTTATACATAGCTTCCTGAAGAATTCCCAAACTGTCCTTCACATTGGCTGCATCATTTTACATTACCACCATCATGTGGGTTCCCATTCCTCTACAGCTACTACAACACTTTAAGTTTTCTTTTTTTTACAATAGCAGTCGTTCTAACAGTTGTAAGATGTTATGTCTCCCGAGTAGTCTAGTGGCTAGGATTCAGTGTTTTCTCACAATGTATATTTATTCAGTTTCTTTTATAATCCAGGCACCAACTGATCTGAGTTACTAGACTAAAATGTATGTAGAAGTTTGCTACATCCCTCAAGGCACTCAGTCTTGCATTGAGAACACTTTGATTTCAATAAAAGAAACACACAGGGAGAACCTGCACCACTAAAATTAGATGTGTGCAAGAATTTGTTGTCTTATTATGGGGATGTTGAGGATACATTTCCAAAAGTAGATTACTCCAGGCTAACATAAATAATGTTAGAATTTTCAGAAGGAAAAGGAGTTAAAAAATTCAAAATTCTAAATGGAACTGTCAGAGAGATCTAAATAGAGGGAAACATTTTATCAGTCCACTTAGTATGAAACCTAATGAAATCTGGAGAAGGTACGAGTCAGGGTCAATGTTTGTAAATCAGCATCTGTGAGGAAAGCACACAGGGTGAGGGAACGGAAGTAGAATGACCAGGGATGGTCAAGCTTTCACTGAAGGTGTGGCTTTTTTACTTCATTGTCCAGGTGGGAATCACAGTTTGTTTTAAGTTGTGGAATTTGAAGATCACCTTTAGAAGGTTAAAGATCCTTCTGGATGAATATGACTATCAGCTAGAGGGCTGGTATGTGTGCAATTGCTGGGAGACATGACAAAGAAATGAAATAGGAACATGGAATTGGGAACAGAAAGGTACAGAAGGAATGAGAATTTTGAAGTGTAAGAATAACCAGCCTAATATCATCACCATTGAAAAACTAATTTACTGACAGGAAAGAACTATGATATATTTTGACATATATTGTTGTCTGTCAAACTTCCTATGATGGTGGAAGCCATGATATTTACTATGTTTGATGAGCTATTAAGATTTAGAATGTTTTGTTTCCCATCACAGTTTATCATGTAATATGTGGTTGACCAGAGTTTCAAAACCAAGTTTATCTGATTGCAAAATTTTTACATTTAATATCATTTAATAGCTCTTCTATTGTAAAACAATTCCCAATATTTGTTGTAATCTTGTATTTTTTGCTTTCTTTTGTGAAATGTTGGCATATCCCCTTTCCTCATTTTAGTTTTAGGGTGTGCATTCTTTTCAGTGTTGACACTGTAGAAAGATATCACTCTTCCTATCCTATGATATTTTATTAGTCTTTCTGGGTATCCAGAGAATAGAACTTGGATTATTATGCCACCAGAACCAAGTAAGGTTTTATTCCTGACAGTTTCTACAGTTAGACCTAAGTTTAAACTTTTCTTTATCCTCATGCCCATTTCATTGTTCTCTTTCTCCCTCTGATAACTAAGCAGATTTCATGATTTTTTAAACACATGGCAGAAAATGGCCACAAAAAAATGAAGCCCCTTGTTTACATGTCCATGGAAGGCATGGCAGTTGGGAATCTAACTTTTATGGGGAAAAAATATCTGATATTGTCAGTTTTCATTTTTAATCACTCCTGATCAAATCTGTGAGACTGGGGGTGAAAAGAGCACAGTAGTAACTCACTGCAGGCATCCATTGTATGCTTTTTTGTCCCTGTCTTAAAGTGTGCTTGTGTTTAAGTTAGCTATTAGCAATTACAGAGATGAGGTAATTATCTCATAAATACCAGCTGGAATGTACTCTAATACAGAATCTAGATGCACACCTATATATAAAAAAGGCTATTTGTGGGATAGCTGTGCAATGAAATTAATAAAGTACATTAGGAGCAACATGTGCATAAGCGACTCCCTGAATCTTGAAGTTTCAGTGTCAGTGAGGCCAACTTATCCTTCATCATCTCTGTCATCACCTCAGATCACATTTGCTCTTCTTCATCCCACTGCCACAGAGGCTTCCTTTTTGGCCTTGAATCCTGAAAGATGCCTGGTGCTTAGTGCTTTTGACTTTGGAATTCCTTTTTCTGGGCACACACCTCCTTTTGATTCCAAACTTCTCTTCCTTGAGTTCTTCTTCAAATGTCATCTTATCTGCAGATTTCATCTGAATACCCAATGAAATATTACATGCCCTACTGACTCACTTCTTTTTAACTGCTGTTTTTCCCCTTTAGCCATTGTCACCATCTGACATATGGTCATTTATTTGCTTATATTCTTTCTCTATGATTAGATTGCAGGCACCTTTGTTTCCCATTTTATGCCCATTCTCTAGGCAGTGTCTGGCAACTATTTGAAACTCAATATAAATTTCTCAAATGAATGAATAGATTTGTCTTAAAAATCTTAGAATACATGACTATTAGAGGAATATTCTGTAGGTTTAACATGAATTACTAATCAAGGATGTCATTAGAGGTCATCTAAAGGGGAAGAGTTCCATAAACAAATGCCTTCTTAAATGCAAAATTTAAATTATATAGCTTACTACTGGCTAATGTTTGAAAAGTAGTCATATTATTTTTTTCTAATTCTTTGTAGTAACATCACCACCATGGAATCAGGAAATAAGACACAGATTTTGGAATTTCTTCTCCTGGGATTTTCAGATGATCCAGAAGTTCAAACCCTCCTCTTTGGTCTGTTCCTGTCTATGTATCTGGTCACCTGCACTGGGAACCTACTCATCATCCTGGCCATCATCTCAGACAACCACCTTCACACTCCCATGTACTTCTTCCTCTCCAACCTGTCACTTTGTGATATCTGTTCCACCTCCACCCTTGTCCCAAAGATGCTGGTGAATATAAGGACTGAAAGCAGAGTCATAACCTATGACGGCTGCCTCACACAGATGTACTTTTTCATGCTCTTTGTAGGGTTGGATGACTTCCTTTTGGCCGTGATGGCCTATGACCACTATGTGGCCATCTGTCACCTCCTGCACTACATGGTCATCATGAACCCCAGACTCTGTCTCCTGCTGGTTTTTGGAACCTTGATCATAAGTGCCCTGCATTCCTTGTTACAAGGCTTAATGGTGTTACGGCTGTCCTTTTGTACCCACATAGAAATCCCACACTTTTTCTGTGAACTTAATCATATGGTCCAACTTTCCTGTTCTGACACCTCCATCAATGACATAGTGACGTATTTCACAGTTGTAGTCTTGGCTGGAGGGCCCCTTGTGGGAATCCTTTTCTCATACTCTAAGATTGTTTCCTCCATATGTGCAATCTCATCAGCTCAGGGGAAATATAAAACATTTTCCACCTGTGCATCTCACCTCTCAGTGGTCTCCATATTTTATTGTACAAGCCTAGGGGTTTACCTAAGTCCTGCTGCTTCACACAACACAGTTTCAAGTGCAGTAGCCTCAGTAATGTACACTGTGGTCACACCCATGCTGAACCCATTCATCTATAGTCTCAAGAATAAAGATATAAAGGGGGCTTTGAAAAGATTCTTATGGAGGGAAGCCAGGAAAGTATCACTGGTCCTAGAGAGGACGTAGTGCACTTGATTGAGAGACTCAAAGGCCAAGGGCTTAAATCTTCAATTGTTGGAATTATTCATGGCACTATACCTTACCTTTTGGTCAGATATGTCCTTAAACATGATGAAGTAATTCTTGAAATCACATACTGTATTACTATAAAAAATAATTGTTCTGATGATTTTTATCTATACATTGAATTAGGAAATCTTTGTGCATGCATGTCATTATACTTATACATTGGCATGAAGAACTGAATTTAATGGTATATATTATGCCAATGGATAATAAGTAGGACACTTAGCAATCTTCTAAACAAAATATTTGCCCTTTTCCTACATATGGGCAATATTGGAGCATTTTTGGGACATTGGAATTGTCCTTAATGAAATTTCAATGACAGATACAGATCATTATATATTTTGTCATAATGTACAGAATTGTGCAGGGCAGAGTGTAAACTATAATATAAACTATAGTTTATGGTTAGTAGCAATGCTTCAATATGTCTTCATC